>CAKAOJ020000393.1:255000-499431 GCA_916701645.2 Sebastolobus alascanus
AAGGGAAACATGCCATTATTATATTATTTATAGAGACATGATTTTTTCGTGGGTGGATAAAAACTGCATTAGAATCCATACAATAATATGCTCACAGATCTTAATTTCGGCTTCCTTGCGCCACCAATTAAAAGACTTACGGCTCACATCATCTACTGGTGCACAATGACGGTTTGCAACAACACACTGGCTGCTTTGGCCTATGAGGAAGTTGCCATGGGCAAGACTGAGCACAAACAGTCTGGTTTATATCTAAACAAGAAGAGCGTGTCAACATCTATGGATAATTGTGAGCTAGGCATCAGACATGTGTGCATAATTCATAATGACTGATTCTATATGGAATTATACATGTGCAGAAAGTGTCCTGCAGTGTCCTCTCTTTCCTCTGACTACTCACCTGATCATGATCTGCAAGCAACGCTCCTGCCTAAAACCTGCAATCAGCACACCTGTCTACCAATCAAGCCAGCTCCAGCCCTGCTCCAACAGCCAGTCTCCGCCGGAAGTTTAGAAAGTATATGATCATTAATCAATAACTTTCAAAGCAATGTCCATAATGATATATACCTAAAATCACCTCACAACCCGAGCACATCTGCATCTGTGAGCGAAGGTCAAACAGGCCTTCAGGGCTTCCTCAGTGCTGCTGATGGGAAGGCTGCAGTCTTTGAGTGTGTGTTTGTGTGTGCAAGAGAGTGTTTGTGTGTGTATGGTTTAGCGTCGGGAGTCATTTCAGCCGAGTCAAACCAAGGATTAGCACAAGGCGCCGCGTGGAAATAGGAAATTAGCCTGAGGGCTGAAGAGGGGTTTGTATGTGTATTCATCGACATTGTGTGGGCTGAAATGTGTGTGTGTGAGTGTGAACAGAAACCAAAATATATGTTGCCTCATAAAAAATGAGAAAAAATTAAAAAAGACCAACATGTTTTCTCTCCATTCCTCTACTAGCCTACACTTGAAGATAGTAAGTAAATCACCTGACGCAGGTTTTATTGAGGGGCTGCTGACCTCTGACTCTGCTGATGTTTGTCTAGCGTTCAGGGTTACTGTTCGTTCTGCATCAAAAACAGACCTGGAGCCAGTTTTACAGCTGTAGTGTTCCTCATCTAATTTATCCTCAGTGACCACCAGCATGTTTTCAGCTGAGTGTCATTACCGTGTGGAGGTCCTGCTCCACAGACAGACTTTTTCTAATCATATATTAAACAATGCACAAGGGTGCTTTCTGTATGAGGACAAGTGCAGTTCTTTTGCTTTATCAACATACACAAACCACCAGGATTACATTTGTCTTCAGCACTTTTTTACAGGATGTAACAAAGCATCTAGCTAAGTTTAAAGCATAATCAGTATCTTTGTGATACCAGTGTATCAAATCACAATGTGAAAACGATGTGACAATGTAAAAGGTGATGAAGCTTCAGAGAATTATCACCCGAATCTGCAGCTCTGCTCTCATAGCATCGTTTTCATTATATTTCATTCAACATTTTTCATTCAGTTCAATCTAATACTGTGTAGCATGCATTTGAAAATGTTCAGCAAAAATGTAAATCATATATAATTTGAATAGTAAGGGCTAAGACTCGCTGACACACGACGTGACACGAACTGCTTATATTGAAGGCCTCTCATACACGCTCATCCACCTTCTGTTTTCACTGCTCCATATAAACATCACACCACGTCTATAGTGCACAATAGTTGCTTATGAACATAGTTTGTAGAAGACAGCATTGGCTGTGGGCTGTTTTTGTGGTGCATATGGAGCGTGGTCTGGGTCTGCATGTATGTTTGATGTGTGTGTTTGTGTGAGTGCTTTTAACTGGGATTAAATAGACCTCATTCATACTGAGAAGAACAAGAAGAAAACGGCCAGGCTGTGAGTTATGTTTACTATAAAAACCAGACTTAAAGGTGAGGTGGTGGTGGGGGGGCTGTGAGGGATTAAAGGGGCGGTCTGTGCTTCATCAGGAGTGGCAGGATCAGAAGAAGTGTCACAACCGCAGAGAAAACAAACCCATATTTATACAGTTAAAACCTGCCATTAAAAACACATTTATTATGTTTATGTGGGTAACGCTGCTCATTAAATCCCACTCTCATATTTAGATGGGTAAAACCATCATCATTAAATACAACAGTGAGGCTGATTTTATTAGAACCATCATTAAAAAACACTCATCTGTGTTTATGGCGGTTTAAAACCACCAATTAAGGATTAAAAGCTGCTCGTTATCAGAGACGCTATCAAAAGGACCAGAACACAGTTTTCTTTTATTTCAGGTTTTCGTTCACATAGTTTAGATAATAATAACTTTCAGTCGCAGTATTAGATTCCAGGAAGGACTGCACGACAGTTTTGATTTCAACATTCAGTATACTGTCGCAGTTATCTTTCAGAAATGACTGTATTTCCTAATAAATCCCTCTAGAAATGAAATTGAACGTTAATGATTATAAATTAAGGATCTGACAAAAACATTTAACAAAAAGTGTACATAATTTCTTTCAAGGATAAGTACTCAAATATTTATTCACTAATGTATTCTTTTTTTTTGATCAAGAGACCCAAATCTGTTTATTACCTCAAGTTTATGTTTTTTTTTTAGTTTCAGACCCAAAGTTTATTTTTATATATTCAACCAAATGCAGAGTCATTAAAAGTGTCTGACAGTGCAAAGAGAACGAGCAGCGTTGGAGCAGCATGCCTCTGGTTATATACATCCCACCTCCATCCCTCACTTTGTTATCTTCGCCTTCATCTCTTTTTCAACATTTCCTTCCCCTCCATTTTTCCTCAGTTCCTTACCTCGGTTGTCTTTCTTCTGAGCACCTCCCCTCTTCCATTTTCATACCTCCTTTCTCCATTTCTCTGGTCCTCTATCTATCCTTTTCCACCCCCTCTATCCCCGGTTTTACCTCCATTCACCTTTTTTCTCTGCTCTGCCATTCCTCTCGCCGCCCTCCTTTACCTCGAGCCATAAACCTCGTGACCTACAGGTCTCTCAGGTGCAGTGAGAGGTGCAGTAAAGTTTGAGGAGTGTGTGTTTGTGTGCGTGAGAGTGAAGTGAGGATATGGAAGAGGTAATTGGACTGGACACCTATTGTAAATCACTGAGGGTTTAAGTTCTCATAATGGGAGTTCAGTTCTCTTTTACCATCTCACTTTTAGAGTCTGTATGTGACACACACACACTCTGGTGTAATGTATCTGGATGGTTAAACGGATTGGTACCATGTGGAGCAAATGACTTGTTGAGGTGGACAGAAGAGACAGCGCGGGACACAGAACGATAAAGAGAGATAAAGAAAAACTAGAATTACCGCCTTGTGGTTGTATGCTTCCGCCAACAAGTCAAGTTGTAGTTTACATCCATGTCTGTCCAAAATGTCAACACATCATCATTGTATCCTGTTAGACATTCATGTAAAATTGTCATAATTATCATATGAATTTTTGAGTTATGGCCAAAAACGTGTTTTGTGAGGTCACAGTGACCTTTGACCACCAAATTCTAATCAATTCATCCTTGAGGTCAAGGGAACGTTTGTGCCAAATTTGAAGAAATTCCCTAAAGGTGTTCCCGAAATATCACAAGAATGGAACAGAAGTAAGGTCACAGTGACCTTTGACCTTTGACCACCAAAATGTAATCGGTTCACCCTTGATACCAAGTGGTCATTTGTGCCAAATTTGTAGGAATTCCCTCAAGGCGTTCCTGAGATATCGAGTTCACGAGAATGGTACGGACATGAGGTCAAAGTGACCTTTGACATCCAAAATCGAACCAGTTCATCCTTGAGTCCAAGGGGACGTTTGTGCCAAATTTGATGAAATTCCCTCCGGGCGTTCCTGAGATATCGCGTTCACAAGAATGGACCGGTCAGACGGACAACCCAAAAACATGATGCCTCCGGCCATGACTGTTGCCTGCACGGAGGCATAATAAACCCTAAATGTGACAAACATGTCAACAGAAACAGAGGAAGTTTTAGATAAACATGACAAAAATTGGAAACTTTCAAACTATCAACTAGTCTCCTGCTGAACTGTTGGTGTGCTTTACTGTTTTTGACAAAGAAACAGACAAATCAAGAGAAGTAATCTGCAACACTAGGAAGGGACTAGAGTCATACTGGTGAAACAGAAAACAAAAATTGACAATCAACAAATAAAATATTAAAAAATATATATTGGATTCCTTGCAGTTATAGACTTTGACCACATCCACTCTCTTTAATTAATTCCCGCCTGTCAAGCTGTTTGGTACAGTAAAAACAAATTCATGTAGCACTTTATAGACACTGTGAGGTCTCTGGACAAGTGCAGGTTTATGTGCGCGGTAGATGGACTTTATTTGTATGATGTTAGAAAGAAATGGATTGAAGAGCATCCGCTAACGTCTGTGTTTATACGCGAGTGTGTGTGTGCGTATCCAGACAGAGCAGACAGAGCTGGTGGATGTTAGACGGGAAAGAGGAAAACATTGAGACAGGCTAATAAGAACAGAAAAAAAGAAAAGTGGGCAGATAAAAGAACAAGGGGAGGAAAAGAGGGAACAGACAGAGGAAGGAAGGAAACACTGAAGACATCAGTGACAGAGGGCGAGCTGCTGATGAAAGGAAAGAGGAGAGCGAGAGATGAATGGGGTCACGGAGAGGCTGGCAGGGTAGAAGAAAGAAAGTATTAAAAGATACAACAGCAGATAAAGAAGATAAACTTTTGGCCCCAAAAGAAGAAATTACAGAAAGAAGTGAGTGAACCAGATGAGAGAAGAAAGAGCTAAAAGTGCAACATGAAACATTTGTAAAGAAAGCCGTATTAAGCCAACATACACAGCAATGATACAAGTTGTTACACCAGTGGTATAACATCAGAGTTTCTCAAATTAAGACCAAAATTTCCTAAACCCTGTTGCCCTGTTGCCATGGTTACATGTACTTCACCTGGCAGGTTAAACAGTTGCTGCTACTGAGGTGATTGTTGTTCAGTTAATTGGTATAATTGCTGTAAACAAACAAGATCAATTTATTGATGGAAGTGGTGCTAACATGCTAATGTTAGCTATAGGCTAATGACATAACTGAGCCGAAGAACAGCTGATGAAAGTTTAGCTTAACTAAGTTAACTCAACTGTATATTGAATACATTTAAAATATATCAATAATACACACAGTGTATATATAATTAAATATAATAAATGAGCAGTTAATTATGTTTATTAAAGAGAATCCTGCACCTTACTGTACAGCTTTTAGCAATATCAGCTTGACTTGACTTATTTCCTCACTATATTGGGTCTTGCCATTATTGACAAATGATGACAGTGTGATGGCAAAACACTAAACACTGCTGCTGCATACAGCTGCAAGCAAATGTCCCAACACTCACTGTGAGTCCAAGTCAGATGAGGAAGCTGCCAACTGTGGTTGGAGCCGACACACACAGCAAACAGAGTTAAACTAAAACTACTAGAACTCTTTGAAAATAAGCCAAAAGTAGTTATGTTCCCTTTGGCACTTTGGTGAACTCGGCCTCTCCATTACTGTCAAATTAGTGCATGAACATGCAAGTGTGACCAAAGCCAAATGTTGTCCTTTTCAAATTCAGTTTTCTTTGGAGAACATTGCTTGCCTTTGGTGAAGGTCACACTAGGTTTCCCTATACTGTTCTGCCGCAACTTTTTTGCTAAGATATGAACATAGACTGTATATAAGAAGTGGACGTAGTCACCGTGACGTCACCCATTGGTTTGTGGACTGCCGTTTTGAGTTTGGCCGTCACCATCGGGGTTTTTTTAAACCATTTTTAGGTGACCAAAATGTTACAATTAACTTTCATGAACTGAAAACACACTGGGAAAGGGTTAAAGTTGTAAGATGATAACACGGACAACTCCCAGACCGGACAACGCTGTGGTAGCGGCCTGTCAATCACAAGGTAGCCAAGACCTAAAACATACCCTGCTTTATGCTCTATTAGACTCTAAATGGGACCATAATTTACTAAATACACATCATGCTGTATTGAAGAAGGCTTAAAACTAGCGATTGAGAACATAAACTCATGTTTACAATGTTTAGTGAGGTAATAAATCAAGTGAGAAGTAGGCTCATTTTCTTATAGACTTCTATATAATCAGACTGAGGCACTTCTGCATTGGCTTCACTTTTCAGAATCGGAGGATGCCGCCTGGATATGAAGAGAGTTCTTTCAGTATCAAACAAAATTTTGTTGTCAGAGAAAGAGGAAACTTAAAAACTTAAATTTTAAACACATCACACAGCAGTTACAGAGTATTAACACTAGAGACCATCTTGCGGGATGTCACCAAAATCGGGCCAGGGATTTTGATGTCTTACTTCCGGCGCCCTTGATTGGACCACACCCATCTTCTAACTTGACCTCCATTTTGATCACACCACACCTGATAATAAGTTTCGTGACTGCATCTTGCACGGTTGTGACTCTATGACAAAATCTATCCAGAGACAGACATATTATCTCCTGGCAAAGTACTCAAAACGGCTTCTGCTTCCTGCTACAGTAGGTGTCTCCAGGACCACATTTTGCCATGATGACTCACACAGACTCACAAGGTGAGAACGATACCAGCGTCGCTGTCGCAGCTGGTAATAAACAGTTTTGACTGTGGGTTGCCTTTGTAATGTTGGCAACAGATGAGCTGATTCAGCTGTCGTTGCGAAAAGTGCCAAAATGCTGAAACAATGTGACGTAACGTTTTGGCAGGAAACATAGCGGTGACGACTCTGAGCTGAGCTTTAGAAACTGTTCTCATTTTAACTTTTCAGTGAAGCTGTGATCTTCCAGGCAGAAACTATTGGGCACTGTATTCGGGCTCCACCGGGCACGCTCTGCAGCATCGGCTGACTCCATCCGTCCACAGGGGAAGGCGGTGCTGGCTTTTAAGAGGAGAGCAAAGACGGGGACGCTCGACTGAGTGTCAGCGAAGCATAGAGACTTTCATTGAAGTGTTTAGAACCGAGAAAAGAGGAGAGTCAGAGGAGGGTGGGAAAGTGAAACATGAAGAGATGGAATTATATTTCTTCATTAGATCACCAACAGTTACAGCTATCATTCAGAGTCCAAAAACAGAGTATCAAAGCCACATGAAGAGCACGTCTTTGATCTGTTACTGCTATATATAATTCTGGCTGGACTGAGGAGGATATAAATGCATCTAATCATGAGGAGGAATGTAAGAATTAGAGACGGATAAGAGGAACAAAAAGCTCATATCATCACACACACACACACACACACACACACACACACACACAGGGAGATTACAGAGCTATTCAAGCTGTGATGATGGAAATAGGTGGAGAATATTTCCACCTTTCTGTATTCAAAGAGAAATACCTGGAGATGAGAGGGTGAAAGACAACTAACACACACACACACAGAAAAAAAAAAGAGTATAATTTATTTCTTCCCAAACTGAAGGAAAGTTAGAGGGTGAAACACACCTACGTAAACTCACGCACACACACACACACACACACACACACACACACACGCACACCTCTTCCTTGCGCCTCAGCCGAAACACTAGTTAAGTTGTTTTACAGGCTTGGTGATTATTTTGATAAGCCTTAATGATGATGGATTGACTATGAATTAATGGAAAGAAATTTAATGTCTCATAAATTTTAAGGTGGCACCTTGTTTTCCTTGTTTCAGAGGCTTGAAAACCATTACGCGGTGAGGGTTTACGGGACATTAAACAGCCCACCTTTAAAGCCTGGAGCAGGACCGCAGCAGAAGCAGCGCTGGTGTTTATCATCTAAGTCAAAATCATATATTTGAAAAGAAATGCTAGAAATTTGGCTCGCTATTTGCATTTAATGTAAAGTGAAAAGTTAGTTCTAAATTTAATGTTTTCATTCGTCAATGTGCTCGGCGACTTTGATTTAGTTGGCCGGCTAACCTCTGACGGTGTGTTGCGTCTGGAGTGTGTGTTCACCGTTTGAAAAATGTCATATGTAACCCAGAAAAATATTATTTCAGTCAATCCACTTTAGTTGTTAGTTTTGGATATGTGAATTCCAGACAGCCGGAAATATAGTAATAGCAGGCTAGCAGGTGACATCATTGCTCATTAACCACAGAGCCAGTGTTGGTAGCAGACTGTTAACTAATCATATAAAACACAACTAATAATAACAGAAACATTAATAGTTCTGGTCTGGTGGTGATATATGTAATGAATAGGCGTGTGAATGACACGATAATGTGCAAGGAAAAAGAGTGTAATAAGAACGCTGTTCTTGCTTTTGGTGTGTCATTTGTACGCCATGTAGTCCGTACTGCCTGCAGTGTAAATGCACCCTCGTAAATATGCTACATTCAGAGTTAGTGATGTACAATAAAAAGCGAGAAAGACTGCTTATGGCTGGCGGGTGGGGAGGTGGATGACTTTCAACAAGGACACCGGAGTTTGAGACCGATATTTTGTTTTCTAAGTTACGTTAGTGACGTTTGTCACGTGTTTTCTTTACTTATGTTACGTTGTTTCCGTGCATATTTTACTTAGTTTACGTACTTATTTTAAGGCCAATCGTGACGTTTTTCCTGAGTGGTTTTTCATACACGTGTGTAATATTCACGCTTCGGCGAGGCAAAACGTGACACTGACAATCTATCCTCTGGTGGACAGGCGGGTCTATTCCACCCTTTGGCGTGATATCGGGTTGGCAATGACAACACACATGACGTGATCTTTCTTTTCCATTTGTGTTGTTTTTCATTCATCTTTAGGGAGTGCTAAAATTTTGTGAGGAGTGTGTGTTTAGTCTTCTGGGAGTGCGTAGACTGTGTGTATGTGTATGTGTGTTTTCTGCAGGGGAGTAGTAAAGGTGACACTGCTAAATGAGACTAAGACGTGTATGTAATTTATCTATCTTATACAAACACACATTCTCTAAACCCATTATCTTAACCATCACAACTACATGTCTAACCCCGACCCAAACCTAATCTTAACCTAAAAATAATTCCAACTTTAATCTTATATTTTAACCAGATTTTCCAGAAATATCCTCACTCTGAGGTCTAAAATTCACACACCACGACCACCCATGCCATCTCTTAAATTTTATCAGAACTAAATATTGACACACAGCATTTCACTCAGCACCCATAATGCAACAGTCACACTCACACACACACAAACACACACCCTCCTTTTCCACTCTGACAGTGATGATGGATGGAGGGAATCAACAAATAAACATCTGGCACCGTGATCTATGAGGTCAAGAGGTTATAGACCATGGCCAATGTCTGTCTGTGAGTGTGTGAGTGTGTCTAAGTGTCAATGACACCATCATACTGATCAACCACATTAAGGGATCGTAACCTCTGGTGCAGGGTCACGACCTCGGCGTGCTGTAGGAACCACACAACAGTCATCACTTTGTCCTCACAGAGTGGATGCACACGACCGGCCGGTTAGTTTTAATTTAATGGTTATTGTTTGACTCTTTTCTGCTTCAGTAGATGGTAGACAGTGATGAGTGACAGGACGGACTGGAACCACTGGGAGGAGAGCGTAAGGCGATTTTATTACCACACAATATTTAATAAGGGACTACATCAATCACATTCCTGCAGTACTTCTATCCACAAGGCCGTTTTATGTGTGTTGAGGAATCGGTACAAGAAAACTTCTTCCTACAAACCATAAAGACAATTTACGTCGGCATTTCTGTTGATAAGGAAGTCACTGGTGTTTTTTCTTCTCACAGACTGTTTCATACATTCGACTGGAAACCAACTGAGTGCTCACTGCAGGGGAGAGGAGAGGGTGGATGATTTAGATGAGGGAGAGGAGGGTGAAGACAGGAGAGCTTGCTCAACTGGGATTTAACCCAGGATAAAGCTACAGTATCTGTGAGTGCATGTGTGTTTGTTCTAGTTTCCTTACAAGGACTACGTTTCCTCACAGAGATATTAGGACATAAATATTAAAGTGAGAACATTTTTGTTGTTTCTCACTTTAAGGGGTGGGACAGGGGCGTCGGGAAGTTCAGGAAGACTCACGAGCAGCCAATCCATTCCAATCTGAACTGTCATAGAGTTTTTATTTTTCAATTTCTGATGCCCCTCCCAATTTGGACAGATCCTCGTTTTTGTTGAAATCTGATTGGTTCACACAGGACTTTCCCCCAGGAGACCGCTCTTCGTGTCCTTTGTGAAACTAAAAGTCAAAGTTCACTTACGTAATAATTTTAAGCCAAACCATTTTTTTTTTTTTACTAAACCTAACCCAGTAGTTTTTTTGCCTAAACCTAACAAAGTGTTGTTACATTTTTTTGTTTTGTTTCAATTTACAACGTTAACCATGTGTTTAAAACTGTTTAAACCTGTGACCGTAATCTGGGAGAAATTACATTTGCCGCGAAACATAATTGAGAATACAGTTTAGTTGCATGAGAAAGTAATTTTGTAGGAGACAGAGCTGCTTGTCTTAAAGGTCTTCAGCGTCATCAGATTGTCTTTTAACCACAAACACTGTATTAGTGTTACATTTTTGGCGCATGCATAAAAAGCCTTTTGATCTCAAAGACCCAGGCTGAATTTCAGTCCCAGTCCGTCCCTGACTCCAAGTGAGCATTAAATACAAAGGTTTATGTTAGGGACAGGACAGTGTTCCAACGTATGAGTGTGTTTCTGTGTTGTTGTAAGTGTGTGTTTAGCAGCAGGATAAAGATGTTGTTCGTCTTTCTTGACCTGACTTTGTTCCTCCCACCACAGGACGCAACCCAGTGGGTTTCTGGGAAAACATGGAGTTTATTATAAATTAAATAGACATAATTATGTCTGAGAACAAAGGGGAGAGGCAGTTAACATTTCATTCAGTTTTGCAATGTGGACACAAAAAACATGTACAGTTTAGAAATTTGACATATGCTGTTAGTACATTGAGAGCATTTCCAACGATGCAAAATAATGCCAATAATCAGGCAATAGGTTAATAGGTCCACTTCGTGTCGGGGTCCTGCATGCTCTGTCAGGGTTTATTTCACAACAATGACCTGCTAGCTGTTCATTATCCCGCTTATTACACGGCTACTTACTTAAGAAAACAAAAATTTGACAAAAATTGTCCTCCAGAGTCCGAGATCAGAACTGCGGCCGTAGCAACGATCTGTTATACATATCAAAGGTTTGTTATAAAGAAATAACAGACTGTAGAATGCCGTGATTGACCAATCAGAATTGAGTATTCCACAAAGCCGTATAATAAGGTATAATAATCCATTCATACTGATTTAAACAATATAGTTTATAACACAACAATTCTGCATGATGTCTTTTACGTTTTGAATTATTTTTGCACTTTGAAGTGGTTTCCACTATGTTATTGAAAATATTTCATTTACAGCTGCAGAGGATTTTTCAAACATTTAATCTGAAACGTTGATCACAACTGCAGCAAACACATAACGCAAGCAATGGGGAACTTTTATGGTGGCGACATCTGTATGAAAACGACCACACTCACACAATTCAGAAATATTACAAGGTGGAAAAAATGCAACTAAAGTGTTTCATATTTTTTTACGATTGGTATCTTATTGACTTTTCAAAATAGATTTAAAGAGAATAAACACATTAAAGAGAGTACAATAAGGATAAAATCAACTCAGTTGGTATTGTTGAGAAGTAATGAATCTCAAAAAAGGGTTTTGAAGATGAAACTACTGATGCAAGTAATTGATAGCACATTTCATTTTATGCCAATAAACGTTTCGTAGGAGTATCAAAGGTCAAAATGCAATTATAGCAGGAAACTTTTGAATCCTCTTTGCTGAAAAGACGCCCAGTTTGAGCAGAACAAGGAGCTTTAAATGACTTCCTCATGCCGTTTCACAGCTTAGGTCTTTTCTTTTTTTCTGCATAATGGAAGTCCCCATGTGGTCTCCCCAGTACGTCAGCTGGGTTTTCTCCTGGTCTGGGAGTGTTTAGTGTCCAGTGGTCAGTGGCAGGGTCACAGCTTAATCAGGACAGGCAGGAGTCCTGTGTGTGTGTGTGTAAGTTCACTGCTAAGGTCAGACTCTAATCAGTCTGAATGGAGACGTAAAGGTCCTCAAAGGGGTCTGCATAGTGTGTGTGTGTGTGTGTGTGTGTGTGTTCACTTGCGCAAAGGTCCCAAACCAAATTAAAATGTCCCCCTTTACTGCACAGACCACATGTGTTTAAGACCACATATGTGTGTGTGTACGTCTGTGTGTCTTTTCTCTGCTCTTAACTTCTGATATACTTCCACGTATCATCTCTAATATTCAGTTCATCTTATATGGCTGTAGTCACATATATCTCTCTCCTCATTATGGGTGAGCAGCATCTGGCTTTTGTTTTTTTTAAATATGAATTTTATCTATGTTCTCCTGACATAAATTTTATTAAGATACTGCAAAAATTCAACTCTTTCGTGCTCTTATTATCGTGGATACCAAATTCCAGCTCAATTATTTTTAAGAGGTAGTTAGTTTTTATTTCTTCTCGTCAGCCCCCCCCCCCCACCCCCCAAAAAAGAAAGAAAAAGTAAAATGCTGACTTTCAACAGCAAAAAACAACAAGACTAAGAGTTAATTTGCAGTAAACAGAAAGTACAGTTTGGGATGCGATGTTATTAGATTTGCAGGTATTTGGTCATAAACCAAAACATTGCGCAAACTCAAAAATGATAATAATAACACTAGAGAAAAAGTCAGGGGATCATCAGATTATTTAACATTTATTATGACATTGCCACCCTATAACACTGCTGCGTGGCTAAAGCGTTCAGATTTACCGTTGTGCAAATTATGGTGGTGGTGATATCTGCAGCGCATGGAGCATTTAGACAGATCTTCCTAGAGTAAAGTTATTGTTATTTTCATTTAATATCTTTGGACCCAAAAGTAGAACTCGGACAAGATCAGATAACAGTTTAAAGCGGATTTCATTCAAACTAGTCGAACTGGAGGCTTTAGTGGAACAGCGCAGGCAGAGATTGGCAGACAGGAAAATAAACCTGAGGCACCGGTAGAAACACGATTAAACAAGGTTCAAGCAAACGCAAGGAAAACTAGAGTTTAGTTTGGCCCAGGCGTTTAGTACCATGTCGACAAACTGAAGGATCTGAAGTAGACTGGAGTGCAGAGTCGGGGTAGATATAGTGCAGGAGCTTGATTTAGTGGATGGGTGTCAGGTGTGCAGGTTGATTGGCAGCAGGAGAGGAATGGAGTACTGTAGCCAGACAACCACAGAAACCCCCTTTACACCTGGCATTAAAATATGTCTAATATCCAGATTGTATAGATATGATTTAACCTGATTACATTTACACCTGGTATTAATATGTGTCCCCAGTGTCCAAACTGAGATCCTATCGCTCTCCGTCTGAAAGGGTTGAGAGGAAGGCTGCACTATGTATGGGCTTGCAGCTGAGCACTGCCGGAGAGGCGGTGTGCAATGTGCGGACACATCAGCCTAAAACGCTACCGTTTAGGAGGAGAGAGCCTGCAAACGTGACTTTGAGGTACGTCTAAACTTGTACACCCAGTGGGATGAGGAGAGGAGACGCGGAGTGGTGGCGGTCCCTGGTTACGGCGGTGTAGTTACCGGAGGAGCGCTGGGAGGGCGTTGCACACCTGGCCGAAGCTTCTAATATTCGCCGTTGATTACTATCAAAGCTCTGGAGCCCAAAAGCTGCTACTCGGACAGCCCTAGCATTACATATTTCCGCCCACGTATCGCAATACCTTCTCAATGCGTTTTCGGAGCAATTACACCTGCACTTTCATGTGATCAAGCTCTATCCGATTGCAATCCGATCACCCAAAACACATTTTAATGCCAGGTGTAAAGGAAGTCAAACAGGCAGAGAGAGAACAAACAGGGGATCAACAAGGGAAAACAGCAGAAACATGAGGAATGAGGGGGAGGCACAGCCGGGACCATGACAGTCAGGACTTCTTGTTCGATTTCCTAAACTTGGAAGACGGAGGAGAGAATTATTACAGCTGTGTTTGTGGTGGGATTTCTTAAATTTTATGAGCCATCCCTAACAGCATATAAAGTTCTCGAAAAGCCAAATAATCCATGGAGGCAAGTGATGGAGGTCGTTGGTCCATCTGGTGTGTAACTTCTCCTCCACATATGTGCACTGGTAACATAAACTCTAGTCGAATATTAAAAAAAAAAAAATCATGTTGGCTTGTTAGCCACCCTATTTCATCACATCCAAACAGCTGTACACTTCCTTAAACTGGCTTGCTTAAGCAAAGCATTATTTCAAGATTACGTTTTCCAGCCTATGATTTGGGCCAAATGAAATGAGTAAATAGTAAAAACAGAAGACGAGCGAATGATGTTTAAAATGATCATTATCATCACAGATGCTTGGCCCAAGACATCCGGTGAAATACCTTGAGTTGTTCTTTGTATGCATTTGGTACTAGAGTGGAAATAATATCACAAAAAGAAACACAAACAAATGAACAAAAACCATAAAATGAACAACACACAGTCTAAGATAGATGGCTGTGTCTCTACTGTATGTGGCCAAACGTGAAGCTGTGTAGAAACTGGGTCAGTACATTCCCTCTGCTTACAGAGGCAGCAGCTGTTGCAAAAGTATTTTTCTCAATGGATTTCTTTTTTTTTTTTTTTTCAATTGATGGAAAGCGCTTGTGTTCGACTGTTCCTGCTAAAGTGCATCTTACGTAAAGCTTGACTGCAACTTGTTCCAAGTCATCTGGCTTTCTGAAAAACATTTGACAGGAACCTGAAGAAAGGCCAAATAATGTGTGGCCTTGGTTTGGAATTATACAAGTTTATCTTATTTTTTCTCAGAATTGAAATTGTGACATAAAATATGAGTGCATAAAGTAAAAGCCTCAAACTTTAAGTTTAACTAACGAATAGTACATTCGTGGTGATCATGTCCCAAAATGTTGTTGAGTTATTTTGAAGTTACGTTCGTGACGCTTATGGCGTGTTTTCTGTAATTCTATTACATTGTTTCCATACGTATTTTATTTAAACCTAAGCAAGTGTTTTTGTTCAATTGACAACATTAAGCACGTGTTTACTGCGATCGAAAAGTGACGAGTTGGGATGAGAACGTGTTGGTACTCAGGTGTGTGTTGAGACTGTTCAGTGTATTACATTCCTATCTTGCTCTCTCCACTCACTCTGACTTTCCAGAGTCACTTTGTCCTTTACTGCGTCTCCACTCATGTCAACTCCTCTTCTTGCCAAGAAAGATGAAAGATTTATTAACCCTCAGGCACACACACACACACACACACACACACACACACACACACACACACACACACACACACACACACACACACACACACACAGACACACACACACACACACACACACACACACACACACACACACACACACACACACCAGCTGTCTCCTCCTTGTTCTCCATCCTCTATCTGCTCTACCTCCCACATTGTGAATTCATGAACTTCTGCCCTGCCATTCCCAATCACCACTCAAGGAGCTCCAATCTGATTTGTCAAAGTGACGCAATGTCAAGATGCTGGTAAGTGGTCTAACGTTTCATCTCCACTGACAGCTTGAAGAGCATAATTCTTCCCCGGGAGGATTTTGTGAGGCGCAAAGAAGGTCCTTCGCTCAGACAGAACAATTCAATCAGACGACGGACCGCAAGTCTTAAACAGAGGGAATTCTGAGAGGTACGGCGTTCCTCTCAGAGTGAATTACATTGTTTAAGAGTTTGGATGGCGAGACACAAAGAGATTCTTCGTGGGATTGTTAAGAGCAAGCACCATGTTTGAAACTCATATTGATTGGTTGATTGGTAACGGCCTTGAGGAATTTACAGGGAGATTTAGAGAAAGGAAATTCAGTTTGTTTAATCAGCCCAGCTCCTCATGTTCCTCTCATAATCTTGCGGTTAAAGAGACATTTCTTCTCTCAGGTCATTTCCAGTTACAAACCAAGGAACACTCATTCACAAGGATGGTAAGACGGCTGGTGCTTTGACAAATTAATGAATTCAGCTCTTGAACCTTCCCGCTGCCTGTGGCCTCCTCTGCTGCTTTCCCACGTCTGTTTGTCCTTCAAAAAGAGTCTCGACGAGTGTCCAATCATGAACCTCTGAGGGCTGAGAGCTCTTCACTCCAGCAAAAGCATCAATCAGAACAACTTCAATCACAGGTGGTGGCTAACTTGTGAAATGTGTTATTTGTTCTGAGTGAAAAACCTTTCCCCTCTACTGGCCTCCACACAACATTTTATATATACTGTGTCTGTTAGAAATCTGCTATATTGCTTTATGGCACAAAACAGATAATATTTCTGGCAATGGCACATAATGAAATCAGAGAATAGCAGATGGAAAAATCCTTCCGAACATGTTTGTCTTCTAAAATATACAAAAAACATGTGAGGACAAGTAGCAACATCTTTATTTCATCAGTTAGCATCAGTGTTTTCTGAAACATGATCTTAATTTCAAGAAGCACAATACCACTGGAATGAGACGGAGGCTACCCGCTGTCAGCGCCGTGGTTTCATTTGTCTGCAGTAATTATACAAAGGTATTTTGATTGTTTTCTCAGTGATTTATTAATGTTCAAAATACTTCATATAGCATTTTGAAGGCACTTATCAGTCTTCAATATGTAGTACAAAGTAAAGGAAAAAATACGAATGAGAAAATTAAGAAAAGTGGGAGCAACCACTGCACAAAAACATTTCAGACATGGTATGATTAGATATCTCTGTAAATCCCTGAAAATTGCCTTTTATCTAAAATATAGCCAAAATATGTACTTGTAGTATATAGCCATAAATAAGACATTACATTACTAGTTGTTTGAAAAGTATGCTTTATTTATGAGGTTGGGAGTCTCTAAGTTGCTAAATAAAAACTAGATAAATTTCATCACAATCAAAACCTATTACAAAATATTCATGCAAGGATGTCTACTAGATGATGTGACTAAAGCTAAGAGGAGGAATCAGAGCAATATCAGCCTCCACTTTATAGTAGAAAGTAAAGAAAAAATACTGATAAGAAAACTGGGAGCGAACACATACAGTACTGCACAAAAACATTTCGGACATGGGATGATTAGATATCTCTGTTATTCTTGAGAGAAAACCTCCAACTGCATATTTGAGGTTTTGTTGGCATATGCCTTATCTAATATACAGCCAAAGTATGCACTTTTAGTACATCCATAAATAAGGCATTTGATATCTTGTTGTTGAAGTGTGTCTCATTTACAAGGTTTGGAAGTCTCCAAGACGCTAAATCAAAACTAGATACATTTCTATATCTCCTGTTGGAGGACTTGACCAAGCTGAATCTTCCCTTCCAAAGGATAAATAATAAAGGGTTTTGTTAGTCTAGCTATAGCGGCTGCCAAAAGATGCATCACATCTTAGTGGGATCATGAGGATCCCCCAAATATTAAATCATGTGCTCCTTTGGAAAAAATAACCTTTGTCTTGAAAGGTAGTCCACGGCTGTTACATCGGACTTGGGATCCATGGATTACTTACAGTACACGGAATCTCTTTAAAGGAACAGTGTGTAGCATTTAGGGGGATCTACTGGCAATTAATATTAATAAGAATGTTTTCTTTAGTGTAGTGTAGTGTGTAGGGAGCGGGTCCTCTTAACGGAGTCCGCCATGTTGCACCGCCATGTTTCTACAGTAGCCCAGACCGGACAAACCAAACACTGGTAACTTTTCCTGCTTGGGCCGGAGACGATAACGTTACTCACTCCCGTCGCCTCCGCTCTCTCTCTCTCTTGCTTCACCACTCACTTCCCACGTACACACACTCTCTAAGCACTCTACTCTTACAACAACTGGCTCTAGAGTGGACTAATCGCGTTTTTGCATCGACCACCATCCTACACTCTTGGCACACGGGAGAAGTTGTAATCTGCAGCCTCACTGCTATATATACCGCCAGATCCTACACACTCTTTTAATTCACTAACTACCTTATATTCTTTATTTTTTTTATCTTTGTATCTTTATTTTGTGGGGTGGAGGAAATACTGGAGGACCTGTCTGGACCTGTATGGGAGGGAGAAGAGGTGTGTGTGTCTTACTGTGCTACTTTGGCACTGGTTTTATGTAATGCTATGCTATGTTGTGTAATGTTTGTTTGTTATACGATACGATCAAAACCCATTAAAATTATTCATGCAAGGATAACTGTGGGGCCTTGTGATAATGTGACAAAAGCTAAGAGGAGGAATCAAAGCAATACTGTTGACTCTATGTGTCACTCCACTCATCTGTCAGGACATGACAAGTTCCTTGATGAAACCAGAACTTGACGTGCACACGGAAGCCCCACAAACAAGCCCTCGGCACAGCTACGAGACACGCTGCCATATCATGCACCCAGCATTCCTGCTAACGCTCCTCTCTTCCCCCACTCAGTCTATATGAAACATGTATGGGAGCCTCTTTCCTGCTACAAACAAATGCTCCCAAAGGACTCGGGGTTGCAGTAACACTGACACCTTGAATGGCTCTCACTCACCCCGCCGTGACCCCCGTGTTCACTTGTAGGCCTGCTTGTGAATAGACGTATATGGGAGGGGGATGTTGAGAAGGTACCCCACAACTTAATTAAACTACTGAACACGTCCCGTTGGCGCTGAAGGGGTTAAGACAGGCCAAGTATGCTCAGGGCTCACAGCAGAGAGAAATGTGGAGATGCATGTTTTTGTTGTTTTAATTTGGTTATTGCCCATAAATCATAAAGCTTCTTAATATCTTTATTACCTTGAAAAAGTCTTCCTATCCCAACAACTTGCTTAAAGGGCCACTTCATCCAAAATACAAAAATACATATTTTTTCTAACTTAGGTGAACAGTATTTTTTTTTTTTTTTTTGAGCAAGGCATTTTCTCCCTGATTCAACTGTTATCAGCTCATTAAATGTGCGTTATCAGTCGTTATCAACCACACAGATGTGGGTCAGTAGGGGCCTGCTACACCTACTATGTTGTAAAGTAAAAGCGAAACTTAAAATAACGTTTGAAAAGTGAAAGTGAAATTTAAGGTTGTGAACACAAAGACAACTACACGTTGTCGGTTTCACACGGATGTGAATCCCGTTCTCCTGCATGGGTGAAAGCTTCAGATCATGTTTTGGCTTAAAATCTACATTTGAAAAGCCACTAACCTCCACCCCATATGGAGTTTCACGCCGCCTATACCAGTAGTTCCCAACCTATTCTCCTTAAAGCCCCCCCCACCCCCCCTACTTGTATCTAAGAAAAGTAGAGAAAAAATCCAGTAAAAAAGTTATTTTTGAAAGGCTAAACCCCAACAAATATGGATTGAAGCAGAATATTTCGTTAGATAAAAACATGTTGTGAATTTTGGAAAGGATTACATCCATTTTTTTTTCAATAAATGTAGATTTTTGGACTTTACAACCCTCTGGAGTTATTGGAAATGTTTCGATCACATGAGTCGGAAAGAATCCTACGCAGACACCATGGAATGTAGTTCTATGAATAGTATAATACTAATAATATTAGCCTGATACTTATCTGCAACTGTAAACACAAAGCAGGTTTAAACAGAACATGGCCTACAAAGTAGCAAAAAATATATCTTTTTAAATAGTTTTACATACAGACTGTTGTATAAATTATCCAGTAAGTGTTACTGGGATTATGTGCAAATCTAATTTTGACAACCAAAGAGTAGACAAATCCTGGCGCACCCCCCGTGATCTTTGGCGCCCCCTTAGGGGGACCCAGACCCCAGGTTGGGAACCACTGGTCAGCGCCTAACTTCCGCTTTTGCTCCTGTCATAACTATACGGTCGCTAGATGTCTTCTTTTATTCCTTCTTTCGGTGATCGCCCATGTGAATAGATGATAAGACCTACTAGTAGGTGTAGCAGGTCCCTTCTGGCCAACTGCTATGAGGCGTATAACCACTGATGACGCCAATTTAATGACCTGAAAAAGGTCTATCCGGCTGTTTGTCTTCAGTTTACCTTGAATATCTATTTAGGAACACTGAGGCTGACATGTTATCCATTTTGCATCTGTTGTTCAGAATATCTTTTTGAAGCTGAACTTCTTGTATTGGTAACACTGTATTTTAACCCCCCGTTTGTCATATAAACATTTCATAAATGGTTTACAATAAAACATAGTTGTAAGCAGATGAATCGATGTAGTAGCCAACTACTTTATCATATTAATGAACACTTCAAATGTCGTAATATCTCAGCCTACATTATACTGTGTCAAAAATTATTTATAGGTTTATATACTGCTTACAAATGATGAACGACCTCTATAAAAGTTACAAAATGCACTTTGCTCGATGTTGAAATGGTGTTATGAATCATCTGGAAGAGCGTGCCTCCAAGTGCGCCTCGTTTGGAGAGAGTCTGGTGTGCGTAAAGGAGGGGCAGCTCACTGAAGCGCTACTGCTCTCTCTCTCTCTCTCTCTCTCTCTCTCTCTCTCTGGCTCAAACAGACTTCTGTTGGGCAGCTGCTGTTGGAAGTGAACTGAAGGAGTGTCAGTCTTCAGGAGCGGAGTCAGTGGATCACCTCATCAGCCCGGCAAAGATCGGCAGTCACTCCGCGGAGAGGACACTGCTGCTGCTCGGTCGCTACCTCGGAACTACCTGAAAACGCAAATGTTGGCATTGTGAAAACCAGGATCCGGCAGCTTTTTTACCCATAACTTCTCCTGGAATATTCTGTTTGACTGTTGGCAACACATTTTATATCCTAATTATCAGTTTAAAGCCGGAGGGCATCTCCTCAGCAGAATGGAGGGATTAACACCTTTCTTCAACATGATTCTTGTTGCTCTTCTTTTCGCCACCGTCTCATCGACCAAGTTAAATGTACCGCGGCTGAGACTGTCATACAAAGGTAATTAAGTCAATTAGCTATCTACTTAACTGTCTTTACGCAGCTGTTCTCTATCACCTTTTTCTGTGCGCGCATTTCCTACAGGTGGCATTAATTGGTGATCTTGCGTTAGTATTTGGAGTCTTCTCTTTTTCCAGCTGATATCTGTTGTTTTCCCGTGAATATTTCAACCTAACACCCCCGCAGTAACGAAGCTTAAAGGCTCATTTTTTTTATATGTGTGTATTTATCTCAAACTATTTACTCTCTCCGCGGTGGTCCGAGCTGGAAGCGTTAAATCCGGGTCGATGTGTTGGCTACTGTTTTGAGGGGGTTTATGTGTTTTTAGGAGGCGCACACATGTTAATTTGCTGGTTCCCAGGTTGAAACCGCGCTGCAGTGCAGGCGGGGTGTCCAGCCAGAGGAGGTTTTGGCTGAGGTTCATCACTCTGTGGTGGGATACTCTCACTATCACGGTTTATTGGGAGCGGCAACCGCAATGGAAATACCTTGGGAGGATGTTACATAATTATCGTGGTTATTAGCAGAATGATCATTAGGTCTAAAAGGTCATTGAAAAGTAGCACTAATATAATACAGGCTATTTATTGTGTTAATTGTCCCATAGAGGTGGATTTAGTCTGTTAAAGGTTCAGATTGTCCAAACCTTGATAATGACCTTTCACCTTTTAAACACTCAAAAAGTAGTTTCTGCTGTTACTCTTTATGGAGGTATGATTACACTGATTTTATTGGCTGTGGGCTTGATAATAGGGTTTTTAATGCCAAAAGGACCAAAATTGAAACACTGCGATATGCAGTATCTTTTTGGCCAGCTCTCTCTCCTCTTCCCTCTTAATCTGAGCCCTGTTGTTGGACATGACTCACTCAGGTTTAATGAGAAATTAGGCAGTAAGGACCCAGTGTGTGTGTGTGTGTGTGTGTGTGTGTGTGTGTGTGTGCTTAAGTGCTATTGACTGTGTTGTTGCCAAACCATGCTCATTGTTTCGGGTCTGGAGCGGGACTGTAATCATCATCAGCGATAGATATCACGCAGGATTTCCTCCAGTTCAGCTCCAGGTTTTCAAGAGAAACGTCACCGTCTGAGTTTACTGGTCTTCCTGTTGGCTTCACTGGAAATACACTGGTAGAGAGAGAGAGAGAGAAAGAGAGAGAGAGAGAGAGAGAGAGAGAGAGAGAGAGAGACAGAGGGGAGGGAAAGACAAAGAAGGGCAAAGGGATTGAATATTGAGGTTTTAGGGCAACAGAGTATGCAGATACATGATGTTGTAATTGTACTTTCTACATATTTGGTATTTTTTTACTAACGAGGCTACTGCTTTATACTTTCTTAATATTTGTTTTTGCCCTTTAAGCAGCAGGGCCTAAGGATGAAAATGTTCATGGGTTAAAAATGACCAGTAATGGTCCTGCTGAGGATGAAATCTGATAAATGCTGAAGGTGACCCCTGACTTCTCCTCTATAGTGACACCATCAGGCTAAAATGTCCACTTGTGCACAAGAAATGTCTAAATCTAATGGGCAAATCACTATTACATTTTCTGAGCACATTCATGCTCCCTAGGGGATGAACCGTCTCCTTTTTGTTAAAAAACAGTCTACAGTAGCTTTCTTCTTGCACCACCAAGTTATAAACTTTCCACAAAAGATATCTCATAATAGGTTGAATGCCTTTGGAATTTGCTGAGCATATTTATGCTGCAATGGGTATTAACTTTTTTTTTTTATTAGATTGACCCTATGGCCTTGCCTCTTGCGCCACTCACAGAGTAATGAACATTATGACCAGTAGTTTATTTAAGTTAGATTATTGTGTGTCCAACAAGGTCAGTTGGGTGTGACAAAATGTTTTGGTGTGAAATGATTTTAGATGTAGGAATCTTGCCATACCATAGAGTTTACTGAGTGATGTTTTTGGTCTTTATATGTATAATATTCAGGAAATCCTGCAACACCATTAACGAATGTGTAGAGTGGAGGGAGCCTGTTATTAAACAAACAGAGTCATGCCCTGGGCAAACACTAGAAATGGAAAAAGCAGTACCCAAGATTGTGAGTCACTGCACTTTCCTGATGTAGAGCCCCTTTTCCAAAGATCCACTTTCACTTTGGTCTAGTAATAAACGGCACCATATAAAACCCGTTTTTCTTCATTACTTTTCATTGAAAAACACTCAGCTCTCATTTTGCGAGCATTATGAGGAGTGTGGGAAGAAAATCTCCCTATAAAATTCTCATTAGTGACCAACCAGTTTCTCACTTCCCGTCTAGATGACCTCAGATTTGACCCCACAGTTTGCCCTGTTTTACATAATTTCCCCCTTTACTCAAGTCTTTATTTTCCTTGTTTGACTTCCAACAGTAAATCTTCCATTGGTCTCCATGTGTCTCATCTTTTCACTCTTTAGTCTAATTTTTTATTCCTCTTGTCTCACCTCAGTGTTGTTTCTCTCCCCTCTGTTTGTGTCTCTTCCTCTATCGCTCCCTCTTTCGTTACAACCCAGAGAAGCCCAGAGGGTGTTTGTATTCCCAGGAGGGTGTGGAGGTAATTTGGCGACAGGAAAGCTGTCATTATCTCATTTCAATCAATTAGTGGGTAGAAGTTAAAGCTGGAAGGAAGCCATTTTTACCTCCGAACTATTTAAGTACTCTCCTCTCTTAATGTTTACCTCAAACATCCCATTCAGCACTGATTTAGTCATTTGCAAGTAAATATACCTATAGGTAAAATTGGTTGAAGAGATAATCTTTTTTCAGACATCTATTTAACATGTACCAAGCCTTTCAACAGCATTTAAATGACTTTATTTCAAAGTCAAATAGGTTTTAAAAACATGTTCAAATACACTCATTTAAATGCTGAAGTGTTGAAACAAACCTGGACGTCTAAAAAACGAACTTTTCCACTAAATGTATCCCAGGTTTAACTGCTTTTGACCTGCAAATAACCACCCGATTCGACTGTTATCAGCTCATTACATGTGCGTCATCAGTCGTTATAAGCCTCATACATATGGGTCAGTAGACTTAAAAGCAACGCGTTCTAACACATTGTCAAACAAATGAAATGTTACATTTTGAACACCATTGTCACCCATTGGTTTGTAGACTGCTGTTTTGAAGCCTCGAGTTCAACATTTTGGCCGTCGCAATCTTGGATTTTTGCAACCAGAAGTGACACGAGAGGGTGGAGCTAAGTACAACCGATGCTGAATAAGACATTTTTAGGCGACCATCAACTTTCATGGACTGAAAATACACTGTGAACAAGTTGTAGGACGGAAACACAGACAACTCCCAGACCGGACAACGCCGTGGTAGCGACCTGTCAATCACAAAGTAGCCACGCCCTAAAGCATACCCTGCTTTGCAATTTAAACTCTCGACAACAAAAGTGAGAATGTGTGTGTGTGTGTTCATGTGTGTGTGTGTGTTTTAAGGGGTGACATTGAGGCGTCGAGGTATGCAATGTGTGTGTGTGGTTGGCTGCACTCCCAGTCCTCTGTCAAGCATCCATACCAACCTCCCATCATGCATCTCTCTCTGCCTTTCTCCATCTGTCTCTGTATGTCTTTCATTTGTCTTCCTCTTTCTTCAATCTGCCTGCTTCCTTTATTCATTTGAATTCCCTGTGTCTATTGGTGTGCTCTCACATACACACAAACACACGACGCACACACTCCGTCTAATACAATATTCACTTTGTCTCACCAAAGGCAGGGGGGCACTTGAAAACACCAACACACACATCAGCGTCCCATTTTGATCAGATTGCATTAGTTCTCAGAGTGGAGGGTTTGTTTGTTTTCGCGTACAGCCTGTGAATTAATGAGTTTGTTTTCTCAGTCGGCGTTGCCCAGATGCCTACATACAGACGGGTGTTAGTTGTTCTTAGGCGGAGCGGGGTAATCTGTCACCGGGAGTCTGCTGGAGACGCCGGAGCTGCTGAAATGTAGGGCGTCTCTCATCCTTTCATCTCTCAGCTCTTTTCCTTTCTTTCTCCATTCTGTTTCATCCATCACTCTCCCTCCCTGCTCCGTGTAAAAGCTCGATCATTGCAATTTTCCTCTTTCCTGCTTTTCCCGAGTTCAGTTTAAGTGCTCCCAGGCCTCTGGACCGATCTAAAACCCAGCAAAGGAGAGAAAAAGAGGAAACAAAAGAGAGAAACCTGAAGGTTTTAGTAACCAAGCCAATTGGCTTGTCAGGCACATGTTTTTTACTAGGATGTGTATAAGCTTCAGCTCTAACAAATATTAGAAAGAAGAGAGGGTTTTAGAGGTTTTAGTGTTTTAGTAATGGTTGACATGTGTTTAAATTTCAAATGTTTGTGTAAGTCCTTAATGTATAGTCAAGAGGGTCTTTGGCCCGCAGGCTCCATAGCCAATATTTAAAGTTTACAGTACATGAACCATAGTCCAAATAGTTTAATAGAATAAAGGAAAGAAGCAGTCTGGAAATAAAGTCCTGGTCCAGGTGAAAGTTGTAAACCTTTATTGATTTCAGCTGTCCACTTTATGTGAGGCAGAGATGTATTTAAAGAATGTGAAACAGTTTGATAAAGTCTTTAAGCTTTCAAGCGAAGACAAAAAGCATCTTAATGTTAGCGACAAGTTTCTAAAGCAAGTCTGTGTCCCAATCTCTTCCACTGGGACACCCTTATAATGGTATTGAATATGTACGTCTTTGAAGTCTTTTAATTAGTATATAACTTGGTATAGAATACAAAATTCTGATTGGCTGGTTGGTGTGTATTATGTAATGGATAATACCTGACAAGTTGTACGTTCCATGATTGTAATGGATGACACAGGTGCTAATAACTGCTCCATTACTATCATTGAAGATACAGTATGAATTTGGAGGGTGTTATCCCGCTAATATCATGGCCATTTACCAAATTAAAAACATCAGTTTTTTATTCACTCAAATATCCATACATTAGCTAAACCCTCTTTTGATTGCTGGGGATTAGCCATGGTATAAGAGAGATAACCCACTCTGACCCATGCGGTTATTAGAAGAAAAATCACACATCAAGGGAGTAATATTCAACTTTCATAACCAAAACATATTGACTCTGCTTGTTACCGTAGTTAAATATAAAATCATAATCAAAAACATGCTTTTGTTTACTTGATGCAGTGATTTAAGTCCAGATGGTTTATTTCTCATAAATGGCATTTTTATTCGTATTTCATTACCGTAAGACTGGTCATATACAGGAAATATGATTTACTTAGTGTTTTTATATATAATAGCCTACATACTGTAATGGAAGCAGTACAAAAGTGCTTCGGGACATGGTCCGGGAAAAAAATCACCCATATTTAGTTTGGAGGCTACAGAGACACCGTCGAGAGGTTTTCTGTCTGGTATGTGGAGCTGCTGACAGAGGAAACATGTTTCTGACACCGCGGGCATGATGTGAGAGGTGAAGAACGAGTGTGTGTGTGAGTGAGAGAAAAGAGAAAGGCACAGGGAGTATGTTGGATAAAGATATTTGTGTGTGCTGAGGCGTTAGTGTGTAGGCGTTTTTGATCTGTAAAGCATTTTTGTGTAGGTGTGTATGAAGTGCAAAATGTGCCTGTGTGTGAAAGAAAAAGAGACGTATTCCTTCTGATGTAACAATCTGTGTGTACCGAACCGTTGGAGTGTGTGTTTGAAGTTAACTGATTGTGTGTCAAAGAAAGAGATCTGATGTAGACATCTGTGTGTCTCAAGGTGTCACTTGTGTGTCGTGTCAACAGCATCTCTCATGTGACGACCCGGCCGGCCAGATCACAGACAACACACAGATGGAGGATTTAGAGTCAGTGGGAGAGAGAACTGACAGTCGATGTGTGAGTGATGGGAGCTGGAAGAAGGATTGAGATAAACACAGGTCCAGATCAGAGAGCACAGATGGAGAGGAAGCTGGGGTGAGAGGACAAAAGGTGTCGGTGATGTTTGAGGGGAAAGAAAAATGACGAAGTGAGTAAAAGAAAAAAAAGAAACAGTGACAAAAAAGAGCTAATTCATACATCGGAAAGCCACGAGGAGGTCCCAGATGAGAAATTCTTTATAAACACTGCGGGTGAAAACATCTGTCCTTGATTGTTTCTATTTGCTGGACCACAGTGTCATGCTGATAAAGAATAACCTCGCTGCTGACTGTTCCTATTGTTTCTCCTGTTATGAAATTAAATTACATTATAGATGGGGTTGAGGCATACCATAATCATATAATCAGTTTACCCAATACTCTTAGGGGACGGTCACACATGCGCAAAATTAATATTCCTCTTCACTTACATATTATGCAAGCAAAGAGGCGAAAAAACATTTGCTTCCGGCTATCCCTTAAGGTGCTCAGCTATCATTAGTGAGTCTAGATGTCTCTGGATGGAGTTAGCGCCTAAGTTTTCATAGTCCTAGTACATCTTTAAAATATAGCTAAACTCTTAAAAAGTCCATTGTACAAAGAATAAATTGTAAGGCTGGACTGCCTCTTGATAGACCCCTACTAGCTACCCCTGGGAGATAAATCTAACACCCACCATGTCCCTTAAAGTCCAATGACAGACTGATAAACCCCTCCTGGATTCAAACAGCTTAGCTCTGCTGCGAAACATTGATACCCCTTAAAGGTCAGAGCACACAGGCCTCTACAAGGCCCAAATGCCTGAGCCAGGACTGCACTGTGAATTAAAACATGTGCCCCTAATGCTGGCATGAATCAACGGGCGGAGAATGAATGGAAGGGGGGAATGTCCATGAAAGAGAGGAAACATCAATGAATTTCAAGAGAAAAGGGACAGAGGGGGAAAGAGAGGGAAGTAATGAATTAAAGATCTGTGAATGTGGAGAGAAAACAAATGATGGACCCATGAAAGAGTGAAAGAAACAGAGGAAGAGAGTGAATGAAGAAGATGAAAAGAGGTCATGGTTCCGTGGTGGAGAGAGATAGATGGATGGATGGATGAAGAAACAAAGATGGAGGTTGAAAGAGTGGAGAGAATGATTAGGGAGATGGAGGAATGACAGATAGATGGATGAAAGGAGGAGAGAGGCTAACCTGAAGGTTGAAAGACACTGGTCCCTTTGAGAAGCAAAGGTTGAGGGTTCAAGTCCCAACAATGTGGCTTTGACCATCTGTCATGTAGATTACTAAGTACTCCACTTACACACAGGCGCTATGGGAGATGTGTGTGTGTGTGTGTGTGTGTGTGTATGTGTGTGTGTCCTGTGCACATAGTGGGAGTATCCTGTATCTCTGTCCTTTGTCAAATCTCTATTCACTCTCTAGCATGTGCAACTTAAAGAATAGGTGTGTGTGTGTGTGTGTGTGTGTGTGTGTGTGTGTGTGTGTGTGTGTGCAGAGGCCAGCCAAAACCAACCCCAGTGTCCACACCATTGGCTGTTGTTTTACCATGAGCATTACAAATCACAGCAGTAGATGTTCACCGAGGGGGGTTCAAGTCCTGAAAAACAATTTCTGTAAACTTTCTACACTCTGACACACCCTGCAGCTCTGTCCTCCAGAGGTCTGGACCCCCCCGCTCTGGTACCGATCTCATCTATTGTTATCTGCTCTGGTCTGTACTGGTCTTAGCTGTTCTGTACGTGTTGTTTTCATTCTGTTTCAGCTCCAAATACCATTTAAAAGCTTCAATGTGTAGGATTTTTAATTGACAACAGCATCTTTGAAATTAATCTAAAGGCAGGGGAAAATAAGATAAGATAAGATAAGATAAGATAAGATAAAATAAGATAAGATAAGATGAGATATTCCTTTATTAGTCCCACAGTGGGGAAATTTGCAGTGTACAGCAGCAATGGGGATGGTGAAGAAACAAGAATCATCAGTAAAAACAAAAAGCAATATACAACACAGTGAAAAAAGCAAAACAAAAGTGAATCAAAATATGAACAATTTAAATAGAAGGAAATATAAAATAGGAACAAATGGGTGCATGAAATGTTCAAATCCCATTTTCCTTTGGCAATCCCACATGGAAATTAAAACATGAGTATAGATGACTTATGTTAGGTTGGTTGTTTAAGGTTATGCAACTAAAACCACTTCTCTACAGACATGCTCACCCTCTCGTGTCACTTCTGGTTCCAAAAATTAAGATGGCAACGGCCAAATTGCCAAACTCGAGGCTTCAAAACAGCAGTCCACGTTGACTACGTCCACTTCTTATATACAGTCTATGGTCCGGACCGAGCCCTGAATGTCTGTTGTGTGTTTATTAACTTGCTCTTGGCAAAGCAAGTTGAGTTTTCCTGTGCTAGCGCCTCGTGTCTCTAACTTGCCAACAAACATTTGGACGATATGACAGCAGCAATATGTGCGAATGTAGTATTAAAATGAAAGTTATTATAACTTACGTGACCGTCTGCTGTTCATATCTACCCAAAGCTTTTAATACTTTCAACAAATCACAGTGTCATAATAACACCTTGTGAAAACGTTGTGCTTAGTTGGACTAATGTTGAACTTGGCCTCCTCCTGTACGTCACCGTCCGCCAAGTGCATGCTGGGTCGTGGTGTTGGAATGACAGATGCCTCGCCAGCGTTTTATGGTAAGTCTTATTGTTCCAACTTGAGAGAGAAACCATCTCTCCACCACCTTCTCTCTACGAGATAGATAAACATCCTCAGCTCTGCTCGTGTATTCTTTCACTGGAGACATTAAAGGATTAGCAGGCATTACATACACAGTACAGCTGGACCTTCCTGCAGAGAGCAGCCAGCATACAAAGAAAGAAAAACAGTACTAGGATTATTACACACACACACACACACACACACACACACACACACACACACACACACACACACACACACACACACATGCAAAGACAAAGAGGGTTCTTCTTGTCTTCTCATGTCAGTGTCCAACCATTTGGCACTTTGGCTCAGAACCAATACAACGTGATAGAGAACCAGGCCAGGGATGATGGGAACCCTCTTTAATGCAGGATGGGAGACATTACATGTCACACACACTGAGGTGCTGCGCCCCCCCGCCACCGTAACAAACTCTATCAATTAGTTTCACTGGAGCTGCTGACAAGTAGAGCTGAATTAAAGGGACTCTGCTGTGGACTGATGTATCTATTAGACAGCAGCTGACAAACATCATCACACACAAACACCAGCGTTAACTGACACCAGAAGAAGAGCTCTGCTCATTGTTTGCATGTGTGGTGCATCTGTGTGTTTGTATGCTAACTGAAGAGCGTTGCCCAATGTGTATTGCAACCAGTTGTCTGACTGGCCTCCAATGTGTTCACTTTATTTGCTGCCGAACTGAACATCAGCTGTATTGTTTCATTTAGTCCATAATTGAATCTTGACATTTTTATTTTCTTAAAGCAAGTACAAATAATCTTGAAGTGTAGTAGGATCATTTCAGTCGGTTTCAATACAAATCATCGTTTTTACTTCAGTGAAGTGATCTGTCTTGTTCTAAGATACAGACGCTCATTTCACAGTTGAATATTGGCCTTTTCCCCCTTTTTTGTCAGTAACATATACAAATGAGGAGATAGATTTTTATTGGCACTGCATTTGTTCATGTTAATGTTTCCTTATCTCTGTGTTACAGGAACTTTATATCTCCATAACTGCAGATTTTGGATTAAAACCAACACTTGTTTAACATCAAGTTTCACAAAACCACCAAACTGACAATTGATTTTCTGTAAAAACAAACAAAAAACAAACAATAGTTTTGACTAAACTCAAAGAACAATTTAATTGTACTGTTCAGAATTTGCCAAGGTGGCAGCCATACAACATCACAACACAATCAAATACAACATATGCAACATAATATACAATAATACACACAAAACAGAAGAACTTTGCTGCATTCAATTAAAGCTGAGGTAGTGGAGCTTGGAGCAGTATGATTAAAAAAAGTTATTTTTATAAAACAGCCGCTATATCGTGACAGTAGTACATGAAACAGGTAACCTGAAAAAAATCATGTTCCTCTGTGTCCTCCGGTGCTCCTAACGGCATCTGCAGGATTTTACAGACCGGAGGAAAACAAGCAGTAAGGACTGATCTGAGGTCCGCTGTCCCTCTGCTGACTATCAGAGCTGGCTGTCAATCACTCGCAAACTCCGACCATGTTTTCAGAATCATCTTGTAGTGCACAGTTTTGCTGTAAAATGAGAAAGTTTGTGACGCCGCCGCCATTGTAAAATCTGTTGAAGGAACGCCAAGTTCTGGTAAAATGACCGGAGCACAGCCAATAGGAACGCTCTCTCAATGAAATGACCTGTGATTGGTCAAAGTCTCCCGTCGCAGGCTAGGATTTTTAAAGCCTGAAAACAGAGCCATGATGAGGTGCAGAAGTCTAGTTATCTCTCAGAACCATTGAATTACAATATGCTGAAAGGTTATTATAGAATTTTTGCCCAATGATGCCAAAAATATACTGCCTACTGCCACTTTAACAGTGTGTGTGTGAGGCAACACAGCCAACGGAGAGTTTTATAGAGAGCTGGAGGACTCGGATGAGGCGTTGAGGGAGTGATGGATGAGAGTAAAATAATAAAAGACTGAAGTTTAAGAGGAAACTGAGGGAATATAATATTATTGGTCTTTCTTCAGAGAGTAACGTACTGCAGCATGGTAAGAATGATGAAGTGAAACGGAGAAAGGATGAGGGTGAGGAGGGAGGATAACAGATTTCTGAGGCGAGGAAGGGAGGAAGGGTGAGATTAAGAAAGGAAAGCAGCAGGGATGAGGAAAAGCACGGAGCAAAGCTCGGGTTAAGGGGAGTGGGCTATGTCGTGGACGAGAGAGGTGTGTGATACGTTTGAGTAATGGAGGAAGAGTGGATCACAAATGAGAGGAAAAAAAGATGAAAGTGGACAAAAGAGAAAGATGGATGGAGAGAAAGCAACTGGCCGTCAGGGAGGGAGGACGATGAGGAGAGGGAGAGGGGAGGGAGAGATGATGAAATGAGGGAGGAAGGGGGAGGCAGAGGAGGGTGAGGGTTGATGAGGATCGAGGGTGATGAGGTAACACCCTGCACTGTGTTTTGATTGGCCCGGCAGGGGAGATTGGGTAACAGGAACTCTGATAGGCATCCTGAGACGACACACAGAGAGAAGAAGAAGCCTTGAATATGTCAATGTGTGCGTGCGTGAGAGAGAGAGAGAGAGAGAGAGAGAGAGAGAAGGAAAGAAAGAGAGATGGAAAGAAAGAAAAAAGAGAGGTTTTATCACATGATCAAGTGTGTTAAGAATGCGAGCTGCGCGGGTGAAATGACATCTCCAGTGAGAAGCAGCAACAGGTTGGCAGGAAATCCCAGGATTTACTCTGTCAGGAGTTATCTGGCCTGTGGTATCTGCCTGGACACATCCCTGTGAATTTAAACAATGCTAGCACACATATGTGGAGGTCCTATAACTGTCGATTAATAAGCTACTTCCTAAATAACTGAGCTTAACCAGGTGGTTTTGTAGCCTAAACCTAACCACGTAGTTTTGTTGCTTAAGTTAACCTAAAAACTAATTAAACATAAGTTGGAAGTTTATTTTGACAAGAGACTTTATGCAAGAAACGAGCGGAAATTGTTTCCTGTGAACAGGATGTGGTGGGACCAAGTCATTGGTTTGCAAGTCACAATTAGTCTTAAACTTTGAGCTTCTAGTCCTAAACAAGTCATAATGAGCTCTTCACCAGATGTAATGCTATTTTAACAACAGAGTAACTGGTGCTCAGTAACGTAGTTCTTCATGGTTTTCTCCTGCAACTTGTTTGGATGCTGTTGGATTGGTTCAAACAAAGTGGATCTGGGGAATTAAGTGTAAGATAATCAAGTGCAAGTCCCAATAATATTCACCAAACATAAAGAGTCCAGAGTTAAACAATAAAACACCACTTTTTCAGGGATTCAGCAATAAATAACCAAAAGATAGAGATTAACTTCAAGTTGAGTTCAAGTAAATCATCTTGCCTAACAAATAAAGGATCTCTGTTCAGTTCGATCAGTTCAGTTATTTCCCCACCAGTGAATCCTATTCACAGACAAAGGATCTCTCAAAAAGTAAATAAATCCAACATCTCCAACGCTGTTTTAGTTACCTCCGGTACTGGGTTGATTGTCTTTGTACACACTTTTTAAATAACATACTTTTTAATCTTTGGGCTTGGGGGAAAGTATCAAGTATTTTCAAGTCAAAAGGCTCAAGTCCAAATGAAGTCACGAGTCATTGCTGTTAAGTCCAAGTCAAGTTACTCTTTTGATTCTGTCAAGTCGAGTCTAAAATCATCAAATTTTGTCGAGTCTGACTCAAGTCATGTGACTCGAGTCCACATCTCTGTTTAATACCCAACTTGTGTTTAGTATTTTGACTTCCTGCAGTTATCAACATACTCAATATTCAGGTATGAATGATATTGACCTATTCTACATAAAGACAGATTGTCACATTTACCTCGATAACAATAAATGCAACAGTACAGTAAAAATAACAGTTTGGCAGTTTTCTTCCTTTTCTTTACTATAGTGTATACAGTAATTATAGGTCAGAAAGCGATAATGTAGGCAGTTTGTCCTACCCTAATAATGCAAATCTCACAAAGAACCACACGAGGAGGCAAACTGAAGAAGATGAGAGGGAATATGAGACCTGGGAGAGCAGGGAGAGGAGGAGGAGGAGGAGGAGGAGGAGAGGCACTGTGAGATGACTTTTTGTGCACGCGGCAGATTCCAGAAATACTTGGCTCACTGCAACAATATACAGCCGAGATCTAATGATACGCTGTTAGCGGTGTAATGAGTCTAATGGGGCTTTATTTGTTTGTGAGTGTGTGTGTGTGTGTTTGTGTGTCAGAGCTCATGAAAACAAAATGTCAAAAAGCAATATTTAGAGACTGACAGTGAGTTTTGTCAGCTGAGATGGGGATAGGTGTGACTGAACCAGGGACTTATTATTCCATGATGGTGTGTGTGTGTGTGTGTTTCTGTTTTGTAGCACAGGGGGTCTAATAGGCTTCAGATGTGTCCCCCTCTCCCACTGAGCCAACGATAACACTCACACTATCGTGTGTGTGTGTGTGTGTGTGTCTGCAGCTTAACAAGGTTTACACTCTGCCTGTGCCCAATTTGTACATTAGAGATGTCAGCATGAGATTTGGATGTGAAATTGTTTTCATTCTGCTCAATTCTTTTCATCTGTTTCTCCTCTTGAACCCAGACCTGTCAGTGCAAATCTTAGTTTTTGACCACTTTTGCCCTCGCTGCCCTCAGTTTCATCACACTAGATCCTTTCTCTTTTTTTTTTATCTTTAATCAGAAGTTTTTTTTTTCACACATCACTGAGTGATGAAAGGACCATGTAAGCTCCCGGATCAAACAAAAATATGCAAATAAGCAAAAAGCTCTTCCAGCAGCAGCAGCGGTCCGAGTCGTCTGACGCTCAGATTTGACAGACACCGGGGCATGCCTCAGCCTGACTATGCGGAACATTGACAATATAAACACATCCCAGAATAAATTACTGCATACGCATCTTTGAAGTGGCTGAGACGGCCTGATGCGATAGCTGAGGTTTGACACGTACAGTGAAACCAGATGCTCTCTCGCGTGTCGCTTCGGTTTTTGGCACGGCTGCTGTTTGTCAATGCAGCGTCGGCTGGCTGCCTCTAGGGAGACGAGGCACATTGGAGACAGATGTAGAAGGTTTCCCTATGGATGCTGTAAATGTACAGGGGTCTTATAGGACACAAGATGGATAAAAAGAGAGGAATATCTAAGGGGAGAGCGACAGGAAAACAGATGGACAGACACGAGAGATGAAAGTGAAGACATATTTAGAAGTGACTTCAAGAGAGGAAACCAGAGAGGAAGTTAAAGATGGATAGAGAGAAGAGAAAGAGCATGATGGAGAGGAGAGAGAGGTTAAATGGATAGACGTGAGAGATGTGAAGATGGATTGACAGCAGGAGAGGTGAGACAGCGGTGTGGTTTCCACTCCGCGGTGAGGCGATGAGCTGCCGGAGTGATAACAAGCTGCAGATGGAAGCTGTTAGCTCACCTCTCCCCTCTGTGTGGCTGTGGTATTTATGTGCCTACATCTTTGTTGTTACTTGAAGATTTGTGTAGACGTCTGAGTGATTTACGAGATACAAAAGTAGAAGGAAAGAAGAGAAAAGGACGAGTGTGTTTGTGAGTGTGTTTACAGCATGAAGGGAGAGAATAAATGGCACAAAAAAAATAATCTGGACCCTGACAGAGAGAATCAGATAATGACTCCATTTAAGGATGAAAGTTCAGGAAACCGGATCTTTGGAAATATTGTCCACACCAAAGATAAGTGATCAAACAACGTACGCAAAGATGGCGACCTTTGGGGGAGAGAAGTGTCCAGCGTACCACATTCAACGTTTCGATCGTTTTGAGTGCAGCATCTGGGTACTTAGAGTGCACTGCATTTTACCATACTTCTCAGTGTGAACGCACTTATGCGCTCAAAATAGCAAGTACGCAAATTGAGACACAGCATTAATGTTTAACTTGTGTTATGTGGTATTGTAACCTTATCGGCCTCTTGTCAAAAAATGCCACAACATTTAGCAAAATATTCTATGCCAAAAGTCACAGTGTAGTGAATACATTCAAACACCGAGAAAAAATAAACCTTCTGGTATGAACGTGCATATCACGCGATGGCGCATATCTCCAGCATCTAATATAAAACAGTTCTGAAGCTTATCTCCTTCTTCTGTCTCCTCATATGTTTTCTGCTGACCTTGTCAGTCCCAATAAATCCGTCATGCACCGCTGCGCTCTCTGTCTGTCTTGTGGCTTTCTCTGCTTGCCCATCTCTTCCTACTCATTATTTTCTGACTTTTACCAGCCGCTAAAAGCCACAACACCCCCCCCCCCCCCCTCCCATCCCTCTCCAACTTTATCTTCCATTCTCTAACTTCCTCTAACTCTCTCCCTACAGAGTATATCTGATGTCTTCCTGCTCGTGTGTCTCCTCATTATTCTCCTGCCAGCAGCTTTAAAGTTTTATATCCAGTATAAAACTATTCCCCTCATCACTGTCTTCAGAGGATCTTGTGTAACAGCGTTTAACAGACTTTGATGTCGGTGGGCCTTAGCGGAGGACAGTGTTTCACCAGAGTTACTGGTTCAGGTTTTTGATGTTGCTGCTGCTATTAGGGAGTAGATATACAGAGAAAACATGATAAAGTGTTAAACTGTTGGAAGTCCTCTCCCCTTACTGCCAAAGTTTCTTCTGCACTAGTAATGAGGTGATCCAGGGTGAGGTTATGTGTGTTAACGTGCTGATCTACTGTAGAGCGTGCAGGTGTGTGTGAAATGGAGATTTCTAATAACAGATCATCTTTGTGTCTGCAAGGCCCCGGTGATGGACAGGTTGTCACTGGTAGGAGGCCCCTGTGCTTCACTTAGTCAATACCCTAACTGAGTGCTGAGTGACTGGGCCTACTTTCTCACCGTGTGTGTATGTGTGTTTGTGTGTGTGTGTGTTTGTGTGTAGGTTGGTGTGTGTGTTAGACCGAGTGAAAAAGTGAGGGTGGAATATCGAGCATGACAGACGAGTGATGAGAGGTAGACGGAAAGCCGATTCAGCCTCCTGAAGACTCCTCTGCCGAGAGTTTGACATGCCAAAGACGTCTTCTCACACACGTACTTCTCTACTCATCTCGTTACCGAGACAGACAGAGAGAGAGAGAGAGAGAGAGAGAGAGAGAGAGAAAGAGGTGATACAGAAGTATAGTCAAGGGAAGGTAGGAGAGGCAGATATAACAGGTGTTTGTGTGAGAAAGTGGAAGATTTTCGAAGCTGTGCGAGTGTCTGTGTGGGAGAGACACCCCGCGTCTAGCTGAACTTGAATTCAACCCGGTCTCTGCAGCTCCTGCAGAGTCGTTGCATCAACCTTTTGACTTTGAAGCTGCTGCCAGATCAGAGAGGAGAGCCAGGTGTGTTCAGACGGACTCCCGCTCTCCCACTGATACATTCAATATTATGTTTCTGCAGTAGAGGAGGCTGCAGTTTCAGGACCGCATTTCTAGGACCGCATTTTAGTGACCAGGACGTCTTAAAAATGTAGCACCTCGTGGTGGTACGTAATGCGTTAAATTAGGTGTTAAATGAATGTGATAAAATTGGTCAGCACAGTTTACTCATTATGATTATTTAAGCTTAATTAAAATGCTAAAACAATGAGTATTAAACAACCATTTGTACTGAAGACAGTAGGCTTCACGAAAAACTAGGGTCCTACAAATGCGGTCCTACACATGACTGGACACTAGGACACTAGGACTACGGTCCTGAAACTGCAGCCTCCTCTACTGCAGGAACATGCTACTCGATACATGTTCACTTATATGGGAGTGTGTATCATGTGTGTGTGTGTGTTCTCTCATAAAGTCATGCTTCTCAGAAACCTAACAGTAGAGGTTTTCAGATTGTTTAGCATCACTGGATTCAAATACAGTAGTTACCATGATTAGATGTATAGGAATTGTAATCATTGCCTGATTATGCTACATTCTATCACAGATTAATGTTTTACATTTCCTGTTCTGGTTGGTAGGCCTACAGTAGGGCTGCGGTCGAATAGTCTTTTTTGCTCAGAAAGGTTCCGAACCGAGTGAACGCACCTTTCGGCCGTCAATAACATCCGCCGTTGCTGTTTAATATGGATAAATTGAAAACATGTTTCTCAGGAGGTGTGATTCTGTTTTAGACAGGGATTCTTACTTGAATACAGCATTGAGTTTGTCACTCTAGTCATTTTATATGTGTTATAAATAAAGCTGTTTAAAAAACAAAAACATCCACCTTTGCATTGTGTAGTGTTGTAGTGCAAGTGCAGTTGCTTGTCTTTTCCTGAATCCTTATGAATTCTCCTTCATATCTTTCCTCATATCTCAACGTTTTCATTGAGGTCAAGTAAAAGTGGTCAGGAAAAGACATTAGGAAGTAAGTTTTTGACTATTCGACTGCAGCCTCAGTCTTTTCTTGGAACATCCTTTAATGTGCAGGACTGACGTGTTGACAGCAGCAACAGGAGCTGGTTTGGAGACAGATACTGTATGGATACATAGTGGAACAAAGGTGATGTTACATATGGATTCCCACTGGAGACATGGGATTATAAGGGTACTGAAGAGAAAATGTACATATCACTTTCAATACAGCACAGTCAGCAGCACAAGGGAGCCAATTTTAAGGTGTTGAGAAGCTCGATTTAAGAAAACTATTTTCCCCTTGTGGTGCGACCTGGGCAAAGAGTTTAAAAAAGAAAAACGTCTTACAATAATAATCATGTGTTTCCAATGTTCATTCATGGATGAATACATTAACGTCCAGCAAAATGCTTTACAACATTTGAGGAATTAAATGAGAGTCCCAACTTAATGTCATTCAATGGCTGAGCTCTGACAGACAAGCAGCAGAATTCGCTATCAAATAACATTAAGTGATTAAACTGATGTGAAAGTGTATCTGTATAGTTTCACTGTTAGTAGCAGGCAAGCATCCATCACGCTCACAGCGGTCATTAAGTCTTCAAAATAAGTTTTAACATTCACCAGTGATGCAGCCTGTGAAAGAACATAACTTTTTGAACTCACCTCTTCTGCTTGGATTTTATGCTTTGTTGCTTAAAAGGAAAAGTTGTGTGAAAATCAAACCGATGCCGTTGCTCATCCTCCTCTTCTTCTCTCTCTCTCTCTGCAGACCTGCTGTCCACCAACAGGTCGTCTATCTTCAGCGGTCATCACGGCCATCTCTCTCTTACCGCCGTCTTCCTGGATGAGTACCGTGACCGCCTCTTCCTGGGAGGGAAAGACATCCTGTACTCTCTCATGCTGGGACCCACCAGCAGCGAGTCAAAAGAGGTGAGGACGATAAATAATATCAGTTAAAGTTATTCAACGTATTCTGCTCTCATGATTGATGCGTTGTAAAAGGTACTGTACAGTCTACATTCATCACTCCATTTTGATTTAAGTTGCAGTGAGTCTGAAAGTGGTTTCAATCTGCAGAAGATAATATATGACTTGAAGAGATAGGCGTACGATTTTGTGTTTTTCCAGAAATCCCTCTTTGCAGAACATCTGTTTAAGCACTCTTAAATGCATAAATCAAGACTCAAACCTGAACAGCCATTTTATTTTATATTAATGATATTACATCATAACTGAAACTGGAACAGAAAACAGTGAGGAAAATATTAAATAAAGCTTAAAGAAAGCTCAGTTTTCAGGGGAAAAAAAAGGTAAAAATGAATGGATCACACACCTGTTTTCTGGCAACCCGGTGTCACGGAAAGGCGTATAAAAACCACGACATTACACAGACATTCTACGTGTCATGAGCACACATTTTAGCCTTTTCGACAACCACTTAGTTAGGTTTAGGAAAAAAAAAATCAGGGTTGGGCTTAAAATAAGAAAGTAAACTAAGTAAAATATGTATGGAAACAATATAATACAACTACAGAAAACACATCACACGTCACTAAAAAACATGTGACAAACGTCACTAACGTAACTTATAAAACAAAGCGCCGGTCAACAAAGGCCTCTTGCCCACCATAGCGCTTTTTCTCGCTTTTTATACTACGTCACTAATTCTTACCGTAGCATTTCTATGCGGATGCGTTTACATTGCAGTCATGGAATCATGAAAGCCGTACTTATTGCACGCCAAACGTCTTGCGCATTATCGTGGTATTCAAACTGGCTGTTTCTGGGGCAAATTTCCAATCAATTCTGGACTATATACATTACTGATTATATATACAGTATACATTCAGATTTGTGGAAAAATGCATTTATTGCAGAACGATTCTTCCTCTTGTTCAATAATAAAAATGATGACGTCTTGCTTCCTTTGCCAAAACTTTTCTACAACCTGTAAAAGTCCAGCTAGTCGTAAATCAAACCTTGTTTTTCCATCCACGTCACCTTTAATCCCTACATCAAATTTGTCATTCAGGCTTGTCAAACACAGCAGTTATACTGCGAGAGTTACAGTTTCTTTCGCTCGCCAGACAGACACGAGAGATTAATTACGATCCAGAAGTCAAATCTGATAACTGAGCTAAAGATTTCCACTGTTATCAAACACTGAGAGAGTGAAGAATGCTATCATGACATCATCATCATCATCATTTCAGATTTTGGTTTTTCATTTGAAAACTGAACTGTTTAAATAAAGTTGATTTATTTCAAGAATCACAGAGTTTATGTCAGTGTGATGCAGTGCTTCGGCAGTTAACAATTATGGAAAAACACGTATCTCATATTAGAGTGGAATTCATATTTCATGTAATTTATTCAGGAACAGAAGACAGAGATAGCTGTGATTTGTGGAGTTATTATTATACCTTTGAGTTATATCCTTTGAGTTTTCAGAGAGTTTTTATTGGAAAGCTTCGACACTAGGGAAATGAGCAGATTTAAATTAAAATTGGATTTCATTTCCATATGTATCTGTTAAAGAATAGTTCTGGGAAAATATGCAGCATATACTATTTCATATTTCACTTTCCAGTAGAGCGCCCAGTATACTCTGCGTTCCAATAAACTGGTTTAAGCACAGAACAAAAATAACTCTTTAAAACAGAAAACCTCGGTGTGCTTCAGCGCTTTAGCTAAGAGCAGCAGTGTGTGTGTGTGTGTGTGTGTGTGTGTATCTGCGCTCATTCATGGGTCAGAGACACTGTGATGACACAAAATGAATGGGTGAACAGGGAATTTAAGTAAACAGAGAGCCAGATGTCGCCCACCTCATCCTCCCTTTAATTCCTCTCTTAGCCTCCTCTCACTGCTCTCTGTCTTGGCTGACGATCACACATGAAGCTCGCTGATACTCTGGTTTGCTTCAAGCTGTGTGAGCCTTAATGCCCGGGCTTCTATTGGAGCCAGCCGTTATGAAATCCATCCGTGGTGCCAGTTCAATGAAACAAAGGTTTACAAGATGACACATCTGCCAAATACTCCTCTTTAAACCAGCACTGAAAAAAAGAAAAAAGAAAAGAACTGAATGAATATAAAAAATTATCACTCCAAGAACACATGTTGATTTTAAATTAATGTTGCTATGACAACCAGCATTGATGTCGAAAACTGGGCAGCTGAATTAGAGCCAAAGGTCGATTAGCCTAGCTTAGCATAATGACTGGAAGCAGGAGGAGACAGCTAACATGGCTCTCTCCCAAGTTCAAGATTACACCATGAAACTCCCCGTGAAAACCGCAAACTTTCATTTTTACATTTCTGTTTGTGTACAGATTTAAACAAGCCACTGTCAAAACCGAGTACATGGCTGTCAGTCTGTGAATTTGTGGCTAAATTGTTACACAAATAGTCAGTGGTCATGTCTATAATGTTAAATCCAGCGGTACATGTCCACCAGGTCCGACTAGAGGACACTAGGGGACGCGCTGCTCCACTCAACTGGTCGTTCAAGCTGTGACGTGGAATGCACCTGCTTGGTCCCTGGTTTTCTGCTTGTAGTTTCAAACAGATAAAAAACATGGCGGCCTGCTCGTAAACTTTCTGTTATTCCGTCTAAAGAATCCACCAAAATCTACTTCTGAAAACATTTTAAGCGAGAAATATGCAATGCCACTGCCACTGAATCTGGTTTAATTTTAGAACTAGATCGCCTAGTTTGACAGCTTGATCCAAGTTGCGTGAGCCGGAAGCGATTTTTTAACTTATAAAATACAGACCCTCTTCATCTCGCAACAACACTCCCATTATGCACTGGACGACTGCTTCTCCTGCTTTCCATAGGAAATGAATGGAAAGCGTTGAGACGCCCTCTGTCACCGCATCTGGTGTTAATTCGCCGAAAGAGGAGCACTCCGCCGGTGAGTGGAACCGCTGACACGCCCCCCTAAAACGTAAACAAAAGTCTGTTCATTTTTCAAAGAGCAACGGCCGATGAGGAAACTCCAACACTCGGCCGACCAATCGTGTAACTTCATCATTAAGTCATCCATTGACAGACTTTTGCGTTTGTAGGGCTGGCCCTCCGCAGTCCAGCCAAAAATGAGATGCAACATATTAATTGTGAGCTTTAAAAGTGCTGGAAGGCATATTTTTGAACTCAGGATAGAGCTCGCCATTTCCCCTGCCTTCCACTCTTTATGTTAAGCAAGGCTAACCATGTCTTAACTCCAGTTCCATTAACGCACCATCATCGACCATCTCTGTATCGATCTTATCATCTCACTTTCGGATAGAAAGTGTATGTCCCAAAATGTGTAACTGTTCCTTTAAGTTTATTTTGTAAAGATGTGTGTGTGTTTGGGTTGAATGTCATCCTGTCAGCACCTTCCTTGTTTCAGAATCTGCAGCTGCAGAAACACCCACTAATAAGTCTGACTAATAATGTTATGTGACTGAAATGTTTCCACTGGTATTAGAGATACGAAGTAAATCGTGGCCAAGTAAGTAACAATTGTTTCATCCATTGCATTTCTCTGGCTTATCAGCCTTGTGGTATTCCCACACTTCTTATTGTGCATCTGAAGTTTTCACAACCAGAATGAAGTTGTAAACCACTGTGAAATCTATTACACCAGCCTGTAGTTGTCCAGCTCAAACTCCAGCCACATTATCTTTTTGGCATAAAAACCTAGTTTGCCACGCTTTCCACTATAACTTTGAGCAGCAGTGTAGTTAAACTGGAAATATGGGAGTAAGGTGTAACTCTAAACACAAGGCTTTGATTGAAAGCAAGTCAGATGCCATTAAATCTGACAATCCAGCGTGTTTCTGTTCAAACTGGATCCAGTTTTTACTGAATGAAATCTGGGAAGTGGAACAATTGGCTTAGTGATTTTTACCCAGGAAAAACAAACAGTGATTAAGTTCATGTAAATGTTTCATATGATGCAGTAAATATTAGACTTTAGCAGGCATGATTGGTATTTGATATCAAATGTTGGTTTCATTTTTTTGGCGTGGAAATGTGGTTGGCACCTCTAATATGTTCCAGCATGTTCAGGCAGCTGGTTCAGTGTTTCCTTGCGTGCAGCGTATCTTGTGTTGTGCCTCCTTGGTGATTTTGGAGATGGCCTCTGGCCCAGCTTACTGTGTGCAGCTTAACTCTAGAGTAATCCCTTTGGCCTAAAATGAATACAATGTATAAAGTGGCATGTTAATAAAAGCAGAAGTTGTGTAGAAATTTAAACCTTCCCCCCAGGTAAAATACTCTTTTCTCTAGTTTTAGGATTGAAAAGTGCAAAGATTCTTACGTTTTAGTCCACTATTTAAATCAGGCATCTAGCTTCTTTCCATCCACATTCAGTCGAAAATAAACTCATCACATCCCATGATTCAATCTGTTGGCTTCTGCCAAATTTCGCTTTGGCTCAGCAGCACTGAGCTGACAAAGAAGACAGCAGGTTTTGTGCGAAAATTACGACAGAGTCGACCAAAATGCAAGCATCTGCTTAAATCAGCATGCATGATGTTGCTACATACGGTAGCTTAGGTCCCAGCTATTATACTACAGAGTTACATGAACACTATTGGGACATTTATGGCCACAGGGCATAAGGAAATCATATAAAAATCTAATGAAATTAATGCATTTATTTTTATATATTTTATGTGCCTACACTGTAAAAAACAAGTTGGGTTTATCAAATTTCCAGAAGTTTTTTAGTCTCTTTTCTCAATTGGTATAATCTGAACTAAGAAGTGTAAAGTACACTGGAGGGTTTTGATCTGTTGCAAGTTGTTGTAGCAGCTGTCACATGAACAAAGACATCATTTGATGATTTCTATCTTTCCATGATTTTGGCTGACTTCTAAAGTATTGTGTCTGGAGCTACTGATGTTTGTGAAGATCCTGTTTAGTCACCGGGGCTTTAAAGTTCAGTTTGAAGTTAAAAGGACAGCCTGTGTTCGTGACCATCCTGCTAGGCTCGCTTGTTTCCAGCTCTGGATAGATTTTTCTGCTGTTAACATAAACACTGTTCCAAGTTCAAAGACATAAAAAATGTGATTTATATCTGAGGCTTGATTGAAAATTAAAGAACACTTTGAAGAGGCAGAGTCACACTGATGAAGTTTCAAGAAACAGTTAAACAAAGGAAGGAGCGTACGGCGGGCGGGGGTCGGCCATGTTTCCTAAAGCGTGCGGAGCGAGACTCTTGGACGATTGATGAATATTACAGTACACTGACTCAGAATGTTGCCAGCCAGGTTTTAGGCAGGGCCTGAGTTCACAGTACATCAGTGTCAGTCAGGCATGCTATCAGCCTGCTTTAGGTCAGACTGCGTGTGAGCCAGGCCTTTCGACAGGCACGCATTCATATCAGCCCAGCATCATGCCAAAGAAACTGGTCCGGAGATCCAGAGCCAAGTTTTAGACCGGCCTTAATTTATTTATTCATTTCAGTCAGGCTTGAAACAAATTGTTGTTTCTAATGGATTCCCACACTTGCAAGCCAGATTTTACAGAAAAGCAGCCTGGGTGTCAGACAGACCTTCAAATCAGACGGTGTGAAGGTGGAGCTGTCTACAGCCCCTTATAGGAAGAGTTTTACTTTTTCAGGAAATAAATTTATTTGCTTTCTTGTTGAGAGTGCACAGACGTGGCACAGTAAATATAGGGCTACAGCCAGCAGCTCGCTAATTTAGCTTAGCACAAAGACTGGAAACAGGAGGAAGCAGCCTGGCTCATTCCAACAGTAACAAAGTCAGACCAAACCCCCCCCCCCCCCCAGGTTAAATAGAATTTCTTAGGCTGCATTCACACCACGGTGTGGCAAAAACGCACGTGCGTTCGGTACCGAAAAAAAAAGAATAAACTTTTGAAGAAACGCAACTCGACGTCACGCTGCAGTGGCCAATCACCGGCGATCCAGGTGAACAAGACGTTAATCATCGCAGTCAATGGGCCATTAAAGTGACTCTCGCACACCGCCGCACAACCTTACGGCGAATCGCCGCAACGTCTGATCTGATGTGAATGCAGCCTTACTGTCAAGCAGGGATATCAGTTGCCATGGTAACGCTGTTTTTGCTCAGGTTAAAATAAAATCAACTGCAATCCAACGTGTTCTTATGTAGACTTTCTTGTATTGTGGTGATGAAATATAATCAAATTGCACAAAGTCCAAGGTGAACAGAATGTGTTGTTAGTTGACTATGCTGAAAAAAAACATATATTGCAAATATGATGATTAAAAATAGACCTATTATCCTGCCTGAAGCAACAAAAGTGGCAATAAATAATATATACTGGTAGTATAAGTAAGAAAATACATAGAAAATATTTTCAAATTCTATGTGCAACTGGGCATATATTTGTGCACATATAGGTTTGATTAAAGAATGTAAGGATATAGACTACAGATATTTGTACTTGCACCAAGGTTGATATGAAATACCTCCTTTGAGCCAATAGTTTGCATTGCCATGAAGGTGTCTTCAATACACTCTCAATTTGATTTATATCCTGTCTGATTTTTCATCGTCTACGTTGGATTTTTATTAACAATTGTCATTTTCTATTATATTAGGATGGTTAAAGCACTTCCAGGCTCTCCATTGTCACATCTTTTATCAGTACAGAGAATCTGAAGATTTGTGAGCCAGGTTTCAGTCATCCTGATTTACAGTGAGTCCACTGTGCTGGCTGTGATGAATTGGGGTTTATGACAAAATCCGCCTCAAACTTTACTGCTGATATGAAATTCAGGGTGTGATGAGCAAAAGAACTCATATTTTTCACTCATCTTTTCAACTCTTTGCATTTCAGTTTCTATCACTTTATCACTTCCCATTTACACACACTCTTAAAAAACCCTATAGCTACCACAATGGATGCTAGACACACACGCTCTCCATACACACTAACCATAATCAGACACAGTAGTGCAAGTCAGGATCATTTGTTTTCCTCTCTGGTTTCTTTTCTCCCTTTTAGCCAAAACAAAGTTTCCAGACAAAGAGTTATTGTGTCTCTAGTCGTCTGCACGAAACTACGTCATTGTCTCAATACTGACACAGACTTTCCTTTTCAGTGGCAGTTGGATTTCATTTTTCATTTGCTGAAAGCGGCGTGAAAACTAGTCCCATTGTTTCAGGTCCAAATTATATTCCAATTTTTCTGAGATTCACCTCTTCACCTTGATGAATTGGCAGAATGAGAGGAAGACTGTGGGGCTTTCCTAATCAGGAAATCTTGGATCTATACTGTGAGAACTTGAGTTGAAAATTGAAGAGAGTTTCATTTATTTGTACTTTTTTAAGCTCCAGATGGTCTTGTTAGGATACTCTGAAGGTTTGGCTGAGCACAGCGTTCCTTATAGCCAAAGGTCTAATTTCATTTCAGTCACAAAAGAGAAGATTGACACTGAAGGGGACATTTACATCTATAGCCAGTTTAGAGTATTTCACAGCACCACAAAGATCCTCTGTGTTTCTGTTTTGTATCTTGTTGAGTACGTATTGTTCATAGTAGGCACGTAGAGTGTTTTCCAAAGAATAATTAAACGGAAAAAAGACTTATTCCTGTTATTCTGGCAGCATTAATCAATGTGTGAAAAATGTTTTATTTTTTTTATTTGGACAAGTCAATATTAATTACAGTATATGGTCTAGTTAAGATTGTTCAGTGTTATAGAAGTAGAGGAGAGGGACAATCACACATATCAGTAGCAATATCATGTAGCCTGTTAGAGCTGGGCAATATAACGATATATACTGTATATATAGTCAAAACGATATAAAAATATCTATCGTATATATTTTTGTATATCGTTTCTATCGCGATATAGGCTAGGCCTATATCTATTCCTTTTTTTCTCCATAATATCACTTAAAACTGTTTTGTTTATTTTGCACTCAAGTTTTTTAAAATGAGAAAATCTTCAGTACTTTTCATTTGTCAAGCATTTAATTCACACAAGACTATACAAAAATAGGCTTTACCATGTGGTCATTTCATATAGACTAGTTATCTATTGAATTACCGGAAAACATGCTATATCGTGATATATGTCTTTATCGAGATATGAAATGATCTATATCGTGATAGAAGATTTTGGCCACATCACCCATCCCTATAGCTTGTTCTGGTATTAAGGGCAGTATTTGTTATGATAAACATGACAAAAAAACCCACAATTTATTTCAAATATTTTAAGGTTAAAGCTTTGTTTTAGCTGTCAATCTCAATCTCAATTTAAATTTGTTTTATTTCCCTGATAAAGGTAAAGTTCAACCAAAGTATGAAAAACAAAAAAACAGTTTATCGCTCACTTATAGTGGTATCTAACCATGCAGATAGTTTTGGTCTCCAGATGTGCTCACCTCTATTGTACTGAAGTGGAGGCAGAAATATCAGAGACAGATTATCTCAAAACCTGGGCTTATAAAATCAAAATCATCTGTTTGGCTTCAAATAGAGGTATATTAGAAAATATGTTTTTTTGGTTGTTTTTTTTTGTGATTTGGTTGAACCGACCCCTTTATATAACTGGAATAACCAGAATGATAAATGTGTCTGTCATGTCTCAATCAAGGCTTCAGCTCTACAAGCCAAAAGTCCTCGTCTCTTCATTCCAAAGCCTTCGTTTCGTCATCCGTAGAGCATCTGCTCTGCTCTATGGGCCTCTAATTGCTGTAGAGTTCATTTGCAGGGAAAATAATTAAAATCTAACAACACATGGGCTGATTATTATGTTTTGATAGCATTAACAGATCAGTAACATAAAGCCTGTGTGGGTTCAACAAGGCAATTACATTTTGCAATATGGCTCAATAAGGTAATGGTTTGCATTACTTCAAAGATATGAGGTCATTAATCATCGTCTTTTTCTTCTTTCTCTGTTCCTCCATCTTTCTCTTTTTCTCTTCCTTCAAAGATCTACTGGCCTCCGTTACCCGGCAACAGAGAGGACTGCATTCAAACAGGAAAGGAACCACAGGTAAGCCACTGACTTTTAATTCCTGCTTGTTCTGCTTGTTGCACGCATACAGTGTCTTTTCAAAATAAACTTCCAATGTAGGTTTACTTGGTTGGTTTAGGAAAAGATCGTGGTTTGGGTTAAAATAAGTCTGCTTGTTACATAACTTACGTACGCGACGTTGGGTGAGTAAGCAAGCTGCATAACAGAACTAAGGTAAAATAAGTCAACGTTGACTTTCACAGGGGACATGAACAGCGGTCTCCTGTGTGAAAGTCTGTGTTTATTTGTCCCAACCATCCACCCCAACCTCCTCCTCGACCTCCTCCCTAAGTGGACTTTCTCAGTCTTTATAATATGTCAGCTGATATGACCGTCTAATAATGGTGTGGGTGGGTTTACATTGGAGTTGGTTGAAAGACTGGTGTGTCTCATACAGACACTAAGGGGTGCTTGGTGCGTTGGTAATTATCAGACGCTGAGGGCCGCTGACCAAGTGTGTTAAAATATGTGCGTCTAAACGAACTCCGAATGTGTCTGTTTTGGAAGATTTCATACTGTGTGCTGTTTCACCTGCCCTCCAGTTGTCCTCAAGTTTCCATTCTCCAGAGATCACCTGACCCAGACACCAGCCTACGAAGCTGCTTCTCATAAGCCTCGGCAACACATCCTCATATCTAAACAACAGAATAAGTTGTTTGCTAATGACTCCCAAAACGACATATATGATTGTTGGACAGCACCAGCGAGTTAAACACGTGGTTAATGTTGTGAATTGTAGCAAAACTATGTGGTTAGGTTTAGGAAAGGATCATGGTTTGGGTTAAAATTGAATTAATCGGTTACGTTTTCAAATAAGCAATCCGCAAGAAAATAAACAAGAAAATCACACTTGCACAGATGACCTATACGGTTGTTTTTTGGGGGAGGATGGTCTGGAGTAAACAGTATGTACAGTAGAGGCCAGTTTTAGCCAGTGTTTGCAAGATTGTCTATGTTGTTTTGCTGCTGTAGCTGTCAAGACCTGTTTCCTGCCAGCACTTTGTAACCAACTGTGTTGCCAATGTCCTGTCTGTTTGCTGATTGTTGAATTTGTCTGCCCATGGCCTGACCGCCTGCCAGTTTTGGCAGCCTGTTATTCTACCAGCTGAGCCTTGGTGTCTCCATTTGGATCCTCATCACTTTTTCCAGTAACTTGAACTCTGACACACAATGTGGTCCAAAAAAACCCCAACAAACTCTGCTTTTTCCATAAATGAGGTGACTGCGTTGACCTACGCCGTTGAGCAGCTCTATACGTTTTGCCAGAATGCCTCCAGTGAAGAGCAGAGAAGCAGCTGGCACTTGTGTCCCTGGCTTGTCAAGTTGGTGTATGAGCTTTCAGAGATTCTGGCTGAATCCTGTTGCCACATCAGTCTCTGATCTGCTCTCAGTGGTTCTTCTGTCTCTTCCAGTTCTTGCCTAATTCATAGAAAGACATTTTAATGAGTTGAGACCGAGGATACAAAATATTAATGCATTCGTGGCCCCTTTTTAAGAGCAGTCCCCAAATGGCACATGTTGTGAAGGAGAGTACAAAATGTGCCTCCAGCAGTATAACAAACTAAGTGTACAGTAAATGGCATACTTGGACAGTTTAGTGCCACGTTGCTTCCCCACATCCTTGAAAAGGTACAATAAACTATAGACCATTATTAACTCTGAATAAGGCCAATCATTCTGAAGAGAAAGGACAAAGACAGACAGGTGCAGGGACAGAGAAAGCTTTCAGAAGACTTCTATTGTTCTGTGAAGGAGGAAAATTGAGGCAGGACTTCATCACTTAATGAGCGCTGGAAACACAGAGGGAGGAAGGAGGAGATGGAGTTTAGGAAAATAAAAGGAGATAGGGAGGAAAGTGTAAAGTATTGCATGCAGGACGAGAGGGGAATATGAGACAAGAGAAGAAAACAAAGGGAGGACAGTGTTCATGTAATTATGACCATGTTTACGACCAGAGAAAAGAGGAGAGGGAGATTCTGAAGCAACCAAATAATGAAAAGAAACAAACCATTTTGGAGTAAAGTTTCAGCTTCAAAAAAAGCATAATGAATGGAACCAGTGTCCAGGAATGTGTCAGCACCTTGAGATGGTTCCCTCCCCACAAGCTGACTCAGCTTTCTGTTTGTTAGCCTGGAGGAGGTTAACATATGTTGGTTGTTCACAGCAGATGGAAAGAGGAGGGGGAGAGAGAAGAAGACGAAGATAATGATGGTTATAAGAGCATAAACGGGAAAAGAAAGATCTGACAAAGTAAAGCAGGTCGTGCAACCGTCTGCACGGGGGAGTTTTTAGCCACACTAGGGATGGCAATGCCAGTTTGTAGGTTGATCCACCACTTTTGTCAAGACTGAAATATCTCAAAAACTACCGGGTGGATTGCCATGAAATTTAGTTCAGACATTCATGGTCCCCAGAGGATGAAACCTATTGACTTCGGTTATCTCCTGATTTTTTATCCAGCGTTACAATGTGGTTAACATTCATGCTTTTGAGTGAAATTGATCCCCAACTGTTGGGTTGATTGTTATGAAGTTTGATGAAGATATTCATGTTCCCCTTAGGATGAATTGTAGCCTACTAACGTTTGTGATCCCTGAACTTTTCATCTAGCGCGATCATCAGGTCAAAATTTGAATTTGTCCGATACTTTTGTACCTGCAAGACTAATGATATTCCCATCAACCTCAGCTGTAGCCTGCTTTGTATAGTGTTAATTAGCAAATCAAGAAGTCAGGTGACGTAGTATAAAGAGCGACAAAGTCCGCATATAGGCAGGAGGTCGGGGTGGATGGACGGGTCAAACAAACACAAGACTTTCACCCAGCGACCGCTGTTTGTGTTCTGTGTGAAACAAAGACAATGTTTGACCTAACAGGTTCTGCACTGCCAGGCAGTTGTGCAGGCGCGCTGATCACTCGTGTTGCTGGACATTCATAGGAGAACGCAAGAAAAATTGAAAAATAACTTTCATCAAATTTTTCATACATTTTCGTAATCATTTTATGAGAGGACAGCTGCTGATATGGGCGTAGACTCATAGTCTTGTTAAGATGACAACATAACCTAAAATAAGAAAGGGAGAAATAACGAATGGACAGGAAATAGGAAATAAGAAAAAAGAAATTGGAATCAAGGAAAGAAAGGAGGAAAGTGTAAAAGAAAGAAGGAATAAATTAAGGAGGGAAGGAAGAGATTTTGTAATGAAGTCTCTTTGCTTTGATGTCCTGAGACGTCGTTAAATTTGGTCCCAGTTGGAGAAGAAGCTCTCTGTGGCTTTAGTGGAGCTCAGAATACATAAACTGGCACTAATTACTGGTTTACACACACACACACACATACACAAGATGAAGACACTGTAGTACGAGTTGTAAAAGTACTGTGACTTTTTGTGTCTTTTAGTTAAGAAGTCTGACAGCCACGGCCATCTGGAACGGGTTAGAATGTGTGTGTCTATTGGTATATGTTCACTGTGTTTGAAGTGGCAGGTGTGTCTTGGGTGTCTTATATCAGTTTTATTAGGTGTTTCCTCTGGATGCTAGGTGTGTGTGTGTGTGATCGCTACTGTACTGTCCATAGAGGAGAGGAGGAGGTCACAACGTATTATTAGACAGGTCTTAAAACAGGATGTGTGTAACTCGACCTTACTTGTGCCAAAGGAGCCATAACGAGTGTGTGTGTGTGTGTATGTGTGTATATGAGATATTGTGTGAATAACAGATAGAGATGTATGTCTCCTTATGTTAAACTACGCAGGCATCTTTCTGCATTCCTTCACGTTTCTCTGTTTCAGAGTTTTTTGGTGTCAGATTAGATGGATTACTGCTGCATCCCCTGGCATCTAGAAAGCAAAAGATGCACACACACACACATGCTCCATCTCATATGTTTGCTGTCTGCGTATGTTAAACATAACGGTGTTTGACAAAAAGTGGTAGAGGTTGAAAGGTGAAAGGTCTTCACATTGTTTTTATGGACTTGGAGTGTGTGTGTTTGGTGACAGAGAGAAAGACATATGAGGCAGAGACAGAAAGAAAAAGAGAGAAAGTTCCTGTCCTCTATACTGTATCTGCATGACCGTCCTCAATACGTACATACCTTGACATTAGTAAAAAATAAGTCAAGCAGTCCTTTTTTTATCTCTCTAATGAAAGCTTGTATCTCCACAGCCCTCTACTGACAAGTGTCTACCACCTTAAACATGTTGTTACTGATAGCGTTTCCTCCCAGAGTCACAACCTCCTCACCTTCACCATCATTAATTACAGCTCAGACAAATAAATAACCGCGGAGGGGGGAGGCACTCAGTGACTTCAGCCAAGCATGCAATGTCTTGCTCCGGCTGTTAGCACATTTTTCTGCTCCATCTATCTGCATCTTCTGCTTACAATTGGATTGATTATCTAATCAGCTCCTTCGTCTCGAAAGCATTGAAATTGTGACAAATTATGATGCTGAGTGTGTTGAGCACAAACAAAACTTTTTGAGCGCAGAGCAGGGATCATAGCAGAGATAGCAAGTGAGGCGTTTTGAGTGTGTGGATAATTCAGCTTTGACAAAAATAGTGAGGCATTGCGTTTTCATACATCACTACCAGTGCCTGATTTGGACCAAAAAAAGGTGCCAGTACCCTATTTCAGTAGTTGCATGACATGATCATCGCATGTGTCTTGGATATATTTATATTTATACATATATCTTGGTAATAAACCCCACTTCAAATGTATTTTTGTTTGCATTTATTTACACACACATTAGGCCTACATATGACATACATTTCCACAGTTTGTACATTTATATTTGGTTAATAAAAACCTTTTTATGTAGCTATTGATACTAATGACATTGTACACAAATATAATATTGCGTATATACTACAATAAAACCAACTTAAAATATGATATCTGTGGGCCGACAGATTAAATTAGATAATGAGAAGGAATACCAAAGGCATTTTTCAGCAGTGTTTTGTCATTACGCTAGCTATGTGTTACACAGGGACACAGTTACGTGGGAATTTAGGGGTGCACACCTTGACTCACCATGAGGTGGCAGTATGCAATAGGAAGTAAGGGTACTCGTGGACAAAAATCAGAAGTGCCGGTACTCAGTACTGGTGAGTAAACACAGGGCTTTCATCCAGGAGACCGCTGTTTGTGTCCCATAGTAGTTTTAAGCCCAATCATGCAGTTTTTTCCTAAACCTAACTAAGTGGTTTCATCGCCTAAACCTAAATATTTTAACTTTGGATGGCAATGCCGTCTACCGTTATTGTTGCCAGTATTCTCTGCCGGTCTCGCCTAATTTAACTGTCCTGCTCTCGTCCACTAAAATAATATCCGGTTTGCCGTCTTCCGTTGGCCAGATTCCAAGTGACTGCAGCATGAAAGTATAATGTGATCAGTAAACAACGCATTAGCACTACAATTGAAACTTCCAATTTCTACTTAAGAATGGTACCTAAATATAATTCCTTGAAGTATTGAATCCTTGATGGTACCTAAGCAAGGCCAGTATACTATATGCAATGTCATTTCTGTGCATTGGGAAATTATGTTTGTTTGAAGCTTAAAAAACCCTGTAAATCTCTTAAGACTGAAAGTATACTTCACAGTTTACAGTGGTCTGATACAGAACTAAACAGTAAAACATGTGGGCTCCAGATTTGGGACGATACAGCAGCTCCTCTTTATGACTCTTACATGTTTTTTGATTACTATTAATGAGAAAAAGATGCTACAGAGGATAGAGACACAGAGACCCAGTGTGGTCTGTCTGCTGCTCTTTTCGTTGCCAAAATGTTGGTTGCAGCTCTTACGTCCGCCAGGAAGCCAAGTAGGTGACTGTGTTTTTTTTCTTCTAAAATGAAAAATTGATTGGTTACATGGTGGGAGTAGCTGCTAGATGTTTGGAAAAATCATCTCACACAGTTTGGCGAGAGTTTCTTACCATGACTAAATGTTTTCAGCGCTGTCTAGAAGTCAATCGAGAGAAAAATGGCCTCTTTGAGGATCAAACAGCTGCTGAAACCAAAGACTTGGAGCGGCCAGTCCATCCAGCTGTCTGGCTTTCGACCGCTTTTATGATATTTGTGTGTGTCTGTGATTGTGTTTGTGTATGGGGTCCTGTTGACTGGAGTCTTGTACAAGTGCATATTTATGTGTGTGTGTGCGTGTGTGTGTGTGTGTGTGTGCGTGAATGTGTTGGTCCTCATTTCCTGTTAGTATAACAGAATCTGAACGTTGGCTGTTTATACTGGAAACTGCTCTCCATGTCCAAACCTGCCTCTCCCTGCCCGGGTCACTCATACAACATGTTTGGCTGCTGGAGCTCCATGTTAGCTCTACCACTGGGCTCCATGGACACTGCTCATAAACTGGCTACGACCACGAAAGTAAAGTCATATCAAGTAAAATTATCCATGCAGCAGCTCAGTGTTGGCCCAAACTTCCTTTGTTCCTCTTTAATGTTTGAAACCGTTCTTCCAATACAATAACTACAACAGCAACGCTAGCTTGCATTCAACAATGTGCCAAAGAGGTTGAGGGTTCACGATTGTCAGCCCGCCAACGACAAAACTTGGAGGAGAAACATTAATTAGAAACATTTTCCTGGTCCTTGAGCAAAAATCTATGTGTAGCATATTTAAAAATGAATGTGTCATGGCTAAATTGTGATGCTGTGTTCTACTTAGCATAAACAAATCAGACCATGATTAAAATGATTTGTAGCCTGTTACTGCTCGTATTTCTCAAAATAAAGACCACATTTTCCATACTCTGTTTCTTTCTGCCATGAAGAAGACATTTGTCTCCACTTACGCTCTCTGGAGTCCCCGTCTCTGCTTCTTCAGCCCTAGTTTTTCTCGTTCAAAAACTTGGGCTGAAATTGGAGGAGCATGTAGCCAGATGTCAAATAAACTTTTAATTAATCAATTGGACTGGATATGGTTCCTCAACCAGTAGTACAATTGTTTGACCGTCGTTAAACAAATGATTTTGCTATTGTTCTTTCACACAATGTATCCTCATACAACGGTTCGTATGATATCTTACGAAAAGTTATTTCGTTTTCCTACAAATGTCCAGCAACACGTGTCAATTTCAGCTTTTTACATGCTAGTTAAGTAAGAAAAGATTGACTTGGTTACGTTTAGGCATCAAAACTACTTAGTTAGGTTCAGGAAAAGATCGTGGTTTGGCTTACAATAACTACGGAAGTTAAGTGACAAAAATCAACATTGACCTCTGGTTTCACACAGGACATAAACAGCGGCCTCCTGGCCGAAAGTCCAGTGTTTTTTACCCCACGCATCCACCCCGACCTCCTGCCTACGCAACATTTGTCACTCTTTATACTTCCTGGTTCACGATAACATTGATTACATACGAATTGATTTCGTGGGATATATATATGAATTACAGTGCATTACTTAGGTATAGCTACAAACAGTGTATGAGAACAGCCTGTTTCACACCTTCATCAGCTATTGAACTTTGAGATATTTGGCTTTCATTGGAAGCTGCTGTTGTATGCTCCAAAATCACTGTACTCCATGGGAAATCAATCTCAGTATTGCAAATTGTGAAATCCGGGAGAGGCTGTGTGAGGTTTTGGCAATCTTCTTGTTTGTTTATGTTAATGATACCTATGTCTCAGAACAAATGTAGTAATAATCTCATGTTTAAAATTCTATATATACATTTTTTTAACCCCCAAGACACAAAACTGAGGTTTTTGTGGTCAGTTTAAAAGTTTGAACAGCGTGAAGCAACATTTGGGAAGGAGCATTTGTGGTCAGCCGACCTCCCCGTGATAATCAAAAGGTTAATAGATGAACACTGTGAGCTTTTGTTTCCACCAAATAGCCTGACCCTGGCTATTTATGCAGTGATTAAATGTCTCCATGCTAAATGCTGGCTGGATGTTACTGGACTACTCCCATCAAACCACTTCATTTTCTGTTTAACACCACTCCCTTTATTGCCACTTAATCTCAGTGAGACCACACAGATATGTAAAACCCTAAATCCCAGGGTGGGAGAGCAGAGACATATTTCCTCTTTTCAACATTTCATTCCTCTCTTTGCTCTCCGCGGCCACACAGATCTCTGAGACGACTCCCCGAGTAGTAGAACGGAAACACAGGAGAGACTGATTTCTGTTCATTCTCATTCCACTTGGTAGGCTCTCCTAGACCTCGTATATCTTCTGTAATGACATACAGACATAAAGTAAAGTCCAGTCTTTCATTTTTTCCCTCCAGGAGATGATTCCAGGAGGCTGGACATACATCTTACACTGGTTTGTCACGAGTAAAACCATTTGGGATTAATAATTAGAGGGAAACAACACATCAGATATGCTTCACGTTGTTTCCCTCTTCCTCAACAGAAACATCCTTTTTTGTATAATGAAATACTTAACAGCAAATTTTGATTTACTGAAACCATTCTTAATACAAATGTGTTTCTGTTTAGTTTGTTTAGTTTATTTATTTGCCTGGTTTTGTTTGGCCAGAGAAATGAGCCAGCGGGAAAGGGCAATACGGTGATGTAAACTGTTTCCTGTACTGCAGTGACATGGTTTACATCAGGTCTGCAGCGCCGCAAAGCACTTGAGGAAATGTTTGACTGCGAGTTTGAGAAGGACGTGGGCCACACACAAAATGACTCATTTACACACAACACGTGCACTTGTAAAAACACAAAGAGACTAGCGCACATGCACACGTTCATCCGTGGAAATCAGGAAAAGACATTCCCTCACGACACAAAAATGTTTAAAAGGCAAAGAATCGTGAACCAATACAGTTGGATCACATTCAACTCATCTCATTCGACATTAATACAAACCATACATGCACACATTTTGAACCAGCCCTGTCTCCAAAAAATTACATTTTCACCCCTTTGAAAATGGCCATGCCAGGTTTTCCTCAACAAAATTTAGAGCAAGTTCGGAGCGTTATTTAGCCTCCTTCCCAACAAGGTTGTATGACATAAGAGGTACCATTGGATTCTAGTTTCGTATGATACCTGTATTTTTAACTCTAGCTTTAAAACTGAGCCCACTAGAACCTCAAAAAGATCGATTGCGTTAATGCGTTAAAGAAATTAGTGGCGTTAAAACAAATCTGCTTTAACGCGTTATCGCATTAACTTTGACAGCCCTTATAACAACATTTTGAACGTTACGTGGTATAATAGCAAGTATAACAAGTTAGAAAGTCCACATCTGGCGGGCGGGTGAAGAAGAAGAAGAAAGAAGAAGATATACTTTATTAACCCCGAAGGGAAAATTCAATTTGGTGGTGGTAAGGTGGATGGGTCCAACAAACACAGGACTTTACCCTAGGAGATTTCTGTTCTTGTCCCGTGTGAAACATAGTCATTTTAAGCCAAACCATGATGTTTTTTTGCTAAACCTTACCCAGTCGTTTTGTTGCGTTAACCTAACTAAGTAGTGATGTTGCATTTTAGGATTTGTTTTGTTGAAATTGACAACATTAACTATGTGTTTAAAACTGTATAAAACTACGACTGTAATCTGGGAGAAAATACGTTTCCCTCAAAACGTAATTGAGAATGTAGTTTAGTTGTATGGGAACGTAATTTTGTGGGAGAGAGGGTTGTTTTGAACAGACGCACCAGACGCTTATCGTGCAGATATGAGTTTGACCTCGTCAACTTGAGAGAATGACACCCAGCTGTTCCCTTCTTTCTCTGCTGACCCTCGTTTTGTCAGCCGCTGCTGTTACAGACAGGAAGTAGGAAGTGGTCGTGCCCTCTGCTTCCTCTGAGCCTCTGTGTAGTACAGAAATGTCTTGATACTTGTTTCCTCGGTCGCCCCTTCTTTTGTTCTCACTCGTATATGTGTTCAAGTGTCTGGCCTTTTGACATTTTCTACTTGAGTATCTTTGTTTCCATTTCAGGCCTCCAGTTTTAGCTCCTCATACACAGCAGCTGTTACGAGTTCATCGAAGTAATCGCAGTTAAATTCAAAGTTATTGTTGGTGTCTTCATATCCCTGACGACTCAAAACTCACATTTCACATCAAAATTATCCCTCACATTTTTTTTTTATTTTGGCACCCAGACATTTCTGATGCTTTACAAGGCTCGACAAAGTTCCTTTGACCCGAATGTGATGAAACTTGTTCCACAACATCAGCTTGTCAAGTTGGCTGAAATCCAAAAATCAGAGATACGAGTCCTACGCGGGACACTGAGGATATCACATTTCATCTAATAAAGCCCGTTTCTTGGCCCTCATTATAAACATGTGGGATCAATAAGCCTTGTTAAGTAATAATTTTGGTTCTAGTCAATACCCCGAAAATTTACTTATCTGTATTTGGATGACAGTTACTGTTGCACTGTGTGATTTGATTTATTTAAGGGCCCTTCCCTGGTGTGTGTGTTTATCGTACAGTATATGCATGCAACAGTGAATTTCTACATCCTGTACCTGGGAGAAATATCCGCCTTGACCATGAAAGTTTAACAAACGTAATTTGTTTTCAATTTTGTTTTGCTAAATGGAAAGTTATACATGGTTGTGTATCTGTAGGGTCAGTGCAGGGACACCATAGTTTACCCCGGCACTCACAGAGTGAACTTTGTGTTTGACTTGACATCGTAAAACATCTGATACCGCATATATGATATTATACCTTTTCCCATATTAAGGTTGTAATCTGTGTGTATGTATCTGTGTTTTGCAGACGGAGTGTGCCAACTTTGTTCGCCTCCTGCAGCCCTACAACCGCACCCACCTCCTGGCCTGTGGCACTGGTGCCTTCCAGCCCATGTGTGCCTTCATCTACGTGGGGCACAGAGGAGAGGTAAACCCCAGTGATGATACTGTAGGCAGTGTGTGTGGGAGAGAGCAGCTGCTGAGGAGAACTGTGGGGGCCCATAAAGTACTGTGGGAGGGGAATATCTCAGCACATCAGTCATACACAAAAACACACACACACACACACACACACGTACAGCCACATAGAAAGTGTATTTCAGTTGGTGTTTTTGAGGAAAACTCTTGAGATATACAGCTGTCACAGTTGTGTAAGACCCTATATTTTACTCTATGCATGCTGAAGTACCGCTACACTCCATTTCCTAAAGTAAATGTTTGTAAACTGTAAATTAAATTAACGTTTTATGCACTGCAGCCATTAGAAAGATTTGGACTGTCCAGTTTACTTTGATATCAACTGACTATAAGTTGTCTTTTACTACGGTATCACTCCTTAGCATGAATTTTCCATTGTTATTGCGCTACATTATCAGTTACAAACTTACGACGGCATATTAAGGCCATTGTAGGTAAAAAAAAAAAAAGGGATTACAGAGCTGGGGTATGGGGGTAATATTTTGAGAAAAAATTCAGATTAAAGTCATAAATTTACGAGAAACAAAATCGGAGAAATAGTGGAGGGCTAAGTTTAAAAACTATGTCTGATGATCATTTCCTGAGGGTTTAGCTTTGCAAGAATTATTTCACATTACACAGAGACATTCGGTTTTATGTGAAAAAGAGAAGAAAAGCTTTGCACATGCATGGCATGTACTTCAGAGCTGGACAAAGACCACAAACACTTGTGGTTTAGGATTTTATGATCACATTTAGCTTAATGTTTAAATCAATTGTATTGCTCAGTGACATTTAAAGTGTTGCTGCATCAACAGACAAGTTGGTAAAGTAAATTAACGCTGACTAAAGTGCATCCAAAATGGCTAAAAGTCTATGTTAAGTTATGAGGAGTGGTTGTCTAACTAGGTCACAGTATGAAAGGTCTGCATTATTATTGCAGTATAAAGACAGGATGCCACTGTATCATAATACATATGAAGTACTGTGCATATGATATGATAAGGAATCAATGGGTGGCCTCTCAGCAGTCCTGTGGAGGAAACCAGGGTAATGGAACAAATATGGTTGGTGCCAAAACACGGCTCAGACCGGCCGAGCTCTGTGCTCAGATTCCGGGGTTCAAGGTTAAGCCTCAGCAGGCAGCTCGACTCTTTCTGTAGGGCTACTCAGCCAAGGCGTTGGGCCCTCTATACATCCTTTCAACCGCACAGGCTGGCTCTCTACGCAGCCACTTAGCTCAGTGGGACCCACTGCGGAGTCTCGCACTTGGAGCCATTTGAAAGACAAGAATGAATGAATGGAGCTATTAAGGCGGACTCGCTGTTTCACGGCGGTCCTCCAGATCGCAGCCCAGTGTGCTGCCCTGCCTGGCCTAGCGGGAGGGGGTCAAACTGGGCATGAGGAGAGAGGAAAGCTGGATGTTGGCAGAGAGCTAAGGAAAAGGAAATGAGACATTGGGGTGGGAGACTGCCAACCTTTTAGTGGGACGAGTGTGTGTGTGTGTGTGGTGGACCGTGTGTGTGCACGTAAAGTACAGAAGGTGCACTTTTCTTCTTCTCGTAGATTTAGTTGCCTGTCACAGTGTGTGTGCTCTCCTTGGTGCCATTTGCTGCCTCCCTCTCAATCTGTCATCCTCAGTGTGATTTTTTGACTGCGGGTTTTATTGCACATCATGAACAGCGCACGTCTTCCTCTGCTCGTGCTGAATTACTTTAAGCCCAGTTACACTATACAGTACACTGGTCTGCATGGTTGAGAACAAGGTAAATAAATATTAGAGATACAAACATGTCTAAGTCATTGGAATCCAAGTCATTGGAATCCTTATAGGGTGGTACTGGGCTGAAGGACAGAGCAGTTATAAAAAGTAGGTCATGTGTATGAGTCCTCGGACCTGCTGGAAACGCAGGAGTTGCCATACATGCCAACCCTCCTGATTTTCCCGGGAGACTTTCGTTTTTCATTGCCCTCTCCCGGTTTCCTCCTGGGGTCACACTTCTCCCACATTTCTCCCGATTTATTACACATTTTCACAACTTTTTTTTCTCCTTTTGATTATCTCAACCTATTTCTGGCACTGTACAGCGTGTATAAGCCCTACTGTTTCCATCCGGACATCAGTACAGCTACACCAAATGCCGTTTCCTGGGGGAAGAGAGCTGCTTGCGACAAGTCGGTTTGAGCTGTGCTCGCTGAACGTCACGGCGTGCAGCGCCCAAAGTGGACTTTGCTCGATGCAGCGAAAAGCCGTTGTGGCGCGGTGCAAGCCATTGGAAATAACGGGTTTCAGAGCGCAGTGGTGCCGTTGACGCATTGTGTCTGAAAGGACCTTCAGTGAGTGAGAGATGGAGAGAGAAATGGAGAGCACTAAGAGAAAGAAATACTAAAGCAGGGGGAAAAAAATGAAAAAAAACTGAATCGTTTATGCTGGAAGTTCACGCCAGAGAGGTGAATTATTCTGTATTCTTTCCTGAGAATTAATGTCAAATTAAAATTTATTTTGCTATTTTCGTTATTTAAAAGTCACCAGAATGCAGGAAACTCAAATATTTTGGGGGAGAACCCCCAGACACCCTGCTTTGGTTGCGAAATCCTCCTTATTTTTGAGGTCTCAAGGTTTGCAAGTAGGCTGTGGGAGTTACTGTACAGGAACTTTTTAGCAAAGCACTTGAACTAATCAAGTGCTGGCAACCAATCACACCCTATTTACTGTATCTATGTTGTGTTGCAGTGACTCAGCTAGCCAAGCATAAAACGAGGCTGGGTTTTTGAATCTCACTCGCATACGTCTGCAGGTACAGGCTGGAAAGACTAGAAAGGCATGCACAGTTTGAAGCAATCTTCGTAAATAAAGGAGTTTAAGTCATGAGTGTGTAAAACCTTCTGTTGTTGATTAGTTTGTGATGGTGAATGAAGTGCAGCTCTCCTCGCAAACATTGCTTCATTTGTTTTATTTATCCCAGGGAATGTGCTTATGATAGAGAGATACAGTGTGTTTGTATGTGTGCATGCCCAGGTGTGCATGAAATGACTCCCAGGTTTTGTCAGCTGTATGTGTTAAAACTCGGACCACCTCAGTCTGTCCTGACTGATGTTAAGACACCAGTTGTCCTCCTGCTTGTGTGTATTTGTGTGTCCTTCCATCACTCCGACCACAGTCGCGTCCTTTCAGCTCTAGTCAGAGCGTCTGTATGAATGGACGACACCACAGGGAGCCTGTCCATTTATTTAACTTTTATCGTTAACTGGTGGAGAACACACACCCGTCTGTTTGTCTGACCTCTCGAGGGAACCGAGGCCGCAAGCCCCTCGGACCGGACTCTGGGTGGGATGACCTTTGACCTTCTAGGTGTTTAATCTCAGTTAGGGGCAGACAGACACATACGCTCTCTGTCTCTCTCATGTCACCTCTCTCTGTCTCTTGTGTTGCTGTCTGTCACAGAAATTGTACTCAAAACTTATGAAAGTAGCAAGAAATATGATGTAAATCAGGCTCATTTTACATCAGCGGTGTTTAAGAGCAGAAATAAGCTCCCTTACTGTCAAAAAATATTTTGAAAAATTTCTTGGAACTGTTATTGTTCTTTTGTGTCAGCTAATCTTATCTATATTTCATGCTTTCATCCAAAGATGGAAACAAAGAATTGCTAAATTCTACTATTCCAACCAAATGACGTACAGTCATGTTGAAAAGGAGCGTCAGTAGTCTTCATAATTCTGGGAGGTCGTCGAGTACAACATTTCAAAATCACCAAAACTAATTTGAAATTGTTGTGCAATAAGATTGAATTTCGTTGGGTCAGTTGGGAAAAGCTTACAGCATGTCATAGTTTATTGAACAAATGTTTCGCCATTTATTTATTGTCTTTCTTTGAGTGAAAAAACAATGTTTAAATGAATTCTCACCACATGGTGTTCATCTTAATTACACAAAAATATGAACCTTGTGTCCTGAGTCTGTGTGTTTCTGCCTCACTCCTTCTGCCCATCGTGAGAGACACAGCTGTCTGAGCGGTGTCATAGATGTGAAAATAAACCAACATATTACAGTGACGACATACAGAGGACTGGACCCCACATGCATACACAAACATGAATACACACACACACACACACACTCACACACACACACACACACACAGTCAAACAAAACAAATGACACATAGTTGAACATATAAATATGCAGAGATACAGACAGAAAGACACACAAACATGATGACAGACATACACAGTCAAGCATGAATGTAAATATATGGAAGCAAATGTGTAGAAAGACACACAGATTGAAACACACACACACACACACACACACACACAGGGAAGCAGATATTTATATACACCTAATGGGGCTGCTGCGGTAGTCGGTGTTACACGGTGTTCAGGCATACACAGATTACATTATTTTCCCACCGAAAATTAATTGCACAATTTTTTTATCTGTTCAAAATGTACCTTAAAGGGAGATTCGTCAAGTATTTAATACTCTTATCAACATGGGAGCGGGCAAATATGCTGCTTTATGCAAATGTATGTAAATATTTATTATTGGAAATCAATTAACAACACAAAACAATGACAAATATTGTCCAGAAACCCTCACAGGTACTGCATTTAGCATAAAAAACATGCTCAAATCATAACATGGCAAGCTAAAGCCCAACAGGCAACAACAGCTGTCAGTGTGTCAGTGTGCTGACTTGACTATGACTTGCCCCAAACTGCATGTGATTATCATAAAGTGGGCATGTCTGTAAAGGGGAGACTCGTGGGTACCAATTGAACCCATTTTCATTCACATATCTTGAAGTCAGAGGTCAAGGGCCCCCTTTGAAAATGGTCATGCTAGTTTTTCCTCGCAAAAATTTAGCGTAAGTTTCGAGCGTAGTATCTTCACTCTAGCTTTAAATCTGAGCCCGCTACCACCACTAAAAAAGATCGATTGTGTTAAAGAAATTAGTGGCGTTAAAACGAATTTGCGTTAACGCGGTATTATCGCGTTAACTTTGACAGCCCTAATTTAAACCTAATGCTATAAGGGAATCACAACGTTCGTAAGCGCTCTACATATATTGAGCGTCATCTTTTCTTGTAAAATGTCCGGTGTAATCGGTAACACCAGTGCTGTCACAAGTTTATTAACTGGTGGGAAACTTTCCTCACCGTGATATCCCTAGCACCAAACAACAACTGACAGACTGAAAAAGAAAAAAGTTGAACACACATTAAAACACACAAATAGCCGACTGGCCTTCTCAACAGAGACATATTGTAGACTGAAGCCCACTTTTACTTCACAGCTCTGCTTTTTGGCGCTCAGAAAGTAACTTGCTGAGTAACTCACTTCCTCTCACCATGATGGCAGACTTCCATGACAACCTCTCTAAGTGCTACACAGCATGGGATACTTTTTAAGTCCTCTTGGAATAAAGTTCTCGCATTAAGATGGATAAATAGTGGACTAAAAAGATTTAAAGCATAATCAAAAATGAATTGCTTATAAATAACCTATTTAATTTTCCCTTGCATGTTGTCTTTGGATCAAAAAACTGGAGATGAATGAATGCTTATTTTACTGCTTCAGCCTCTTCTGTAATCTTTGCTCCATTTGCCATTTCATATAACTTTTCTGTGATTATTACCATAACTCTTAATCAGCTCTCGTCCCGTCTCAGGCTGTCTCTCCCTCTCTACTTTATCTTCTTTTCTGTCTTTCACTTTCTTTCAACGGAGAAGAATGAAGATTTAAGGAGAGCAAGCTTCCCATGCTTTCACTAGAGAGAGCTGAGTGGTGAGAGAGGGAGCCTAGACATTATGTGACTGGATAGTGAAGAAAAGGCCAAGTACAACAGCATTTCAAATGAGGTCTGTTGGTTGGCCAAGTTGCCTTGAAGTGATTCCAAACAGTCGACTTTTAGACATTTCTTAAAACCGGACTAGTAGACTAAATGTGTGGCTGAAACTGTGAATAATAAGCATGGATATGTCCATTTTAAGGATTCAGAGATTAAAGCTGGGACCTTTGACAGATGTTTCAAATCATCAAATTCAAAATGGGGCAGCCCTGGTTCAGAATTCCTTACACTCATGTAGCATCAACCTCTACTTCATCAAAACATGAGCAGCGAGGGAGGACAGGAGGGGAGGGAGATGGAGAGGAAGATGAGAGGCTGGAAGGAGCTGGGAGTGCAAAAAGGTGGATGTCTGCTTTGTTCAACTCAGTAGGCCAGAGGAAGAGAGATGAGACAGGCAGAGAGGCAGCAGACAAGAAGCTCTTTTGTGAGGTGCATGCACTGGATTCTCTGTTTCTTTTACTGATGAGGCCCAAGTGTCCTCACAAAGACAGAAAGACAAGGAATTATGTTAGTCAAGGTGCCAGTTCTGCTACCTCAGTCAAACTGCATCTTAGTTTAACGGCATGTAACAGAGTAGATGCATCATCATCTGTCATGTTAAATGTATCCTAGGAGTTAAATTCTTGGTTTCCTTCCCTACTATAACTACTAGTTAATTCGGTAACACTTCATTTTACAGGTCCGCAAATTTCATGGTAATTATGTGATAATTAGCAAGGAACCTATTTGAAATTTCTTTGGAATTACTGCCAAATTACCCCAATATTTATCTAAAAATGTATCGAAAATACAGTTAATTCTTTATTTTGTTGAATACCTTTAAAACACAAAGAAACTCCTGAACTGATTGTATTCAGCCAGCGGTTTGACAATCTCAACAACACGAGCAAGAGAGCTGTTTCCAGAAGAGACAAAGCAAGTCAAGTCTTTTATGTATAAATGCAACTTTGTCTTGTGGCTGCATAGCATCTGGTCCAAGAAGGCTACTGTGACTTTGGAGGGAGGCCTGAAGGGACGGACTGTTACCCACTTGGCAACTTTCTCGCTAGATTTAGGGACTTTTGGAGCGAGTGCTGCTTTTGTTGGATCATTTTTAAAATCAAGCATACTCTTGGTAGTTTCTTAAGATTACCAACCCTAGCTTTAAATGACACAAATGTGCATGTGTGTGTGTGTCAATAGTCACTTGTCTAAATGGTTTTGTAGTGGGGGTCCTGATGTATTTTGTTTGGCACAGCTGAGTACAAAGTGGCCTGGATGTCTTTCTCTCTCTGCGTATCGCAGCACTTGTGTGTATTTATCTTGGCAGAGTTTGGCCAAAGTGACTCTGACAGTCTAATCAGCTGCACAGGCAGCCGCGCCATTCCTCCGGATCATAATGAGATAACACAGGCACATGCATGCACACACACACACAACCCCAAAGCTCTTGCACGTATAAGATGCACAAGTGTGCAGTGAAAAATTGGGCACAGAACCCCCAACACCCACATCACATGCACACACACTCAGATGGGGAATAGAGAGATGCAGTGACGTTAACTTCAGTAACAAGAGAGTGAAGAGGTGCTGAGAGACTAAGGATGACTAACGATTGAGTAAAAGACCTCGGCAGAGGACGAGACGGAGAGCAGAAAACAGATGGACGTGAGAGCAGAAATTCAAGATAGAGAAAGACTGAAAGTGATGAGATACATGGAGATGGAAGAAAGAAAGGAACAAGTTCACTGGGCGACAAAATGAACAACACATTTACAAAATGATATACGTCAATTAATTCTAAGAACGACATTTTTATTGTTCAGTATCTCTATGATAATAAAAAGCATGTGATTTCTCAGTGAGTACCTCTTTTCTTCAAATGTTGGATTTCCAATTTTGAAACCAAAAAAGTACACGTGGTACAACTTTAGAAATTAATGAATAAATAAACATACCGTGCATAGAGTCAAATGAAATGACAAAAGGAATTCTCATAAATCACATTGATGTACAGGAATGGAAGAATGTATACTTTTTAAATATCCCTCATCATCTCAAACTTAATCAAGTGTGAGCGTGTGTATAAGCATTGTGCGTGCTGGTGGGCTGCACATGTGCACTTTGACACCTGTAAAACTCATTCAAACCTCTTTACGAAGCTACATGTGAATCAAATGAGAAATTAACTGTCTCTCCTTGTTTCCTGAGACCTGTTGGATATGACAGTGTGTATATAATCTCTTGTTGCGTTTCTGACAGTAACAATTTGCCGTGACTATGTTGCTCAGCACGAGTGAGCATGTGTTGCTGCACGTACAGAACTTAATGTGCGTGGGTGTGCTTATTGTCCACTGTGTTTCAGTATTTTTATCCCACTGACTTCAATGTCATCATCTCCCCTGTGATCCCCGTTCAGTCGAAGACTCACCCTCCAAGTAACAATGCTCCATTGTCTATAAGAGGAACAGAGAATCACACACAGAGTTCACTGTAAGGACATTTAAATCAGTAATATGGAATCAAACAGGACGTCTCACTGAAGGTCCTGTCGCCCTGCATTCCCTTTTTATCCTGGAAAGTCAACTATAGGATTGGACTCACGTAGATCACGCCCAGCAGCCTGGTACCCGGGATGACATTGAAGTGAGGGTAGAACGGCTAAAAACAAAAGGTCTTTTGTCCACAGTGACCCTGTTTTGACCTGGCAAATCACACAATCCAAGGATGTCGCCAATGTTCGTCAGGCGAACTTGACTAACTGGTGAATGACGAAGAGAGAACCACTCTGTTATTTTAATTGCTTCCTTACTTCTTCACTGATGGAATCGGAATTTGACTGCAGTTTGATGTTAAATGGCGATCCATAAAATCATGCTAAGAGGCGGGGGGACTTTTCTCTTCCCTCTGGCACTTTTACACTTGAATTTCTTGTTTTGATCGATCATTCTGACAACTCAGTTCTTCTGTTTTTCCAAACAGTCTATTGTTGCTGCAACTGAAAACATTAATCACATCACACCCTGTGCAGCAGAATATTTTTCCCAGAAAATCAAAGCACAACACATGAAAAAAGTTTCATGAATATGGCTCTGGGTCTGTGAAGTTGGCAAGAAAGAGTATAAACATTTTTACATATAAATTAGGGCTGTCAAAGTTAACGCAATAACACGTTAACGCAAATTTGTTTTAACACCAATAATTTCATTAACGCATTAACGCAACTTGTGATTTTTAGATTGTAGCGGGCTCAAAGCCGGAGTGAAGAAGTGAAGCTTGTCAGGAAGGAACTTAAATAACGCTCCAAACTTGCGCAAAATGTTGGCGAGGAAAAACTGTCATGGCCATTTTCAAAGGGTCCCTTGACCTCTGACCTCAAGATATGTGAATGAAAATAGGTTCTATGGGTACCCACGAGTCTCCCCTTTACAGATATGCCCACTTTATGATAATCACATGCAGTTTGGGTCAAGTCATAGTCAAGTCAGCACACTGACACACTGACAGCTGTTGTTGCCTGTTGGGCTGCAGTTTGCCATGTTATGATTTGAGCATGTTTTTAATGCTAAATGCAGTACCTGTGAGGGTTTCTGGACAATATTTGTCATTGTTTTGTGATGTTAATTGATTTCCAATAATAAATACTTACATACATTTGCATAAAGCAAGCATATTTGTCCACTCAAGCATATTTGTCCACTCCTAACTATTTTAATCGATTGACAGCCCTAATATAAATGTCATGGATTATGACTTTATATATTAACCTGGTCAGTTACTGCACAGTATGTGTTGACTGAGTTTTATGACCCTAAGTGTCATGAAACTGTCACAATTATTTTTCTGTTGATAAATATGGGATCTTTAGTGTAGTTTTTATTTGATAACAGTGTTATGCACTTTGGTTTTCCTTTGTTACCCGGCTGGCTCCGCATTATACAGTTCTGCTCCCATGGTTGATCTGCACTTGGAACTATGTGGGAAACTTTATTCTGAACTCTGGCAGCTTCACTGATCCTGCATTTCCTCGTCTCTCAGACAGCGTCTTAGTTCTCAGACGGACGCAGAGTTCAGTGGAAGGACAAATAAAACATAGGCTGAAACTGAAAACAGCTATTGCTACATCATGTCTCACAGCCCACATGCTGGAATTAATGACTTCTAATCCTCTATGTGTCTTTGTCTTCCCCAGCATGTGTTCACCATGGACCCTACAAATGTGGAGAATGGACGAGGGAAGGTTCCACATGACCCCAGCCTCCCCTTCGCTAGCACCTTCAGTGGTATGTCCCATGTTGGTTTGTCTATATTTCTAAACAAAATGGTTTATGGAGTGACTATGGAGATACCATTCGATTGAAAAACGTTTGCATGTCGTACCCCATGTCTGCCTCTTCACTGTCAACTGTCAAAATAAAAGCAAAAAAAACATAAAAAAGAGAGAAAGTCTTAAAACACGGAAGATATAAGATCCAAAAAAGGTGGGTGTTCATTGCACAAAGTCTTTAATAACAAAATACAAAGTTGACCTGCTGTGACAAAGCTGTCAAATTAACAAGCTTGGTATTCTTTATCTGCCACATCTCACTATTTAAGATGCCAAACACACATGGTCTGTTTCACCTCTCTGCACAGATCTCTGCTGTGTTTTGAAATGATAATAACCTCAAGAACAGCAACTATAACCTTCGTTCTCTCTGACACACACACACACACACACACACACACACTCTGGAGCTGTGCTGATGAGGTTAAATAGTTATGGGTGTTTCTCTCTGAATGTCATTAGGTATTTAGTTTGTGAAATAACGTTGATTCATACGGTGACAGACAATCCCGGGAGCTGCTGAGGCAGGAGGTGTGTGTATGTGTGTGTGTGTGTGTGTGTGTGTGTGTGTGTGTGTGTGTGTGTGCAGCTGTCTATCTCACCCTCCTCTCTCTGCAGCTGGGAGCTTTGTGCATCAGAATTTATCCCACAAAGTATCGTATTTGGCAGGGAATCGTTCAATTACAGCCAAATACTCAGTAGTTTGGACCTCAGCAGAGACACACAGTCGACACATAGACACACAAAGCTGATGAGGAATGCTATTGCAGAAGTTTATTGTAGAGTGACGGACAGATATGAAGAAATTGTACATAAAGATGGACGACACGTCTCCGCTTCTTCCCACTGTACAAAAGTGAAGCCAAAGTATCTTGGAGCTGCCATCTTGAGATTTTGGCATCATTTGTAGCCAGAGTCTGTGCAGTAGTGATCGGTCGGTGAAGCCGCGATATCAAGGTCCCGCCCACACACCCCCCCGAACCAATCGCGAGCCAAGTACGCCCGCAGCTTGTTATCAAGAGAGAATCACAGCTGTTAATCATGACGTCTCACCCCTTTTTTATATAGCATCAAATAACTAATTAGAACCGAACATATCAGAAAAATGAACACTTGAACATACATCAGTCTGATAAGAACTACCTAAAATGATAGAAACCCTCTTTGGGAAAAATGTATTTAACATGCACTTTGACTTTTTAGTTTGGCTCATGTCCCATCCACTAACATGGAGGGGGCGGGACTTATGACCTATACTGCAGCCAGCCACCAGGGGGCGATCGAGACATTTTGGCTTCACTTTTGGGGAGCTGCCATGTCGTTCATCTTTATATACAGTCTATGGTTTGTTCACCTACACCAGTTTAATTGTCACTTTCAACATAATGAAAGTGGAAAAACGCTGACTCGGCAGATTCGTTGGCCTCCTCAAGGTCAGTAGGGTTGTGTAAGATGAGCAGACAACTGGAGTTGAAGCTCACGTTACAGGACTCTCCCTGAGTCTATTCAGGGTGTCTGTTTCTGTTTCTGACCGTCACCACTGACCTCTCCCTGGATTTTCCTCATCAGGGAACAATGGCCTTTCCTGCATACCGACACCGTTTTCATTCTTTCTCTGATGTAAAGTACACCAGCGTTGAAACTAATCTGTAAAATAAGAAACAAATAACGAGTCGACTGATAGAGTAGACAAATAGAACATAATGCAGCATGTGATGAGCACATAAAGAAAGAGACGCCAAGAATTAAACTGTAAAAGATGATGAAAGTCCTGTTCATCAGCTATCAACCCAATTGGGTTTTCCTCTTCTCAGTTTCAGGATATTCTCCCAAAACACACAAAGCTCAACGGGCCCTGTCATCACCAATTACTGTATCTACTGTACGTCTCTGCTCAAGTTTGCTTGTGTGAGTTGGAGTTGACTGTATGTTTGCAAGGTAAAGAACAGCGTGTGCGTTTCTAATACTATTATTGCAGCCAAATATGATAAGATAAGAATTAATTCACACCAATGAGATCACGTCTATGGCCAGATTTCTTTTATACATTGGTCTCTATGATGGGAAGAAATAAAAACAGTGGTGCTTTTTAAAAAAAATAGGCTTTTACTGAAAAACTCTCTCATAATTCCTCATTATCTGACTGGTATTGTAAGGATTTCTGTCTCCAAGCTAGCTGAGGTTGCTGTCTAGCTGATAACCCTGAAGGTTTTTCCAAGGTTCATTTCCTCAACGTGCCACAGGAAAGGTTTCATATCTATTTGGAGGAAAATCAATATTCTGAGTTGTTGAAATTTAATCTGAGTCCATGCTGATGGTCTCAGTGGAGGATGTACTGTATACGAAGTGTGTTTCAGATTACTCTCCCGGTTTGTTCTATATTTGATTTGTTTGATTTCCTCTTTCCTTCCCTTCCTCATTTGCCTGAACCTTTTTCTCTGTCACCCATGATTTCCTTATTGTTCTTCTGTGCCAAAAATGTTATTCCCCCCAATCCCTTTTCCTGTATTGCTGCTGTTTCTTTACATTTGTTCCTTTTTCTCCAATCCCTTCCACTTTTTTTTACTCTTTCCTGTTGTACCCCATGTTTCTCTTTTAATTCTTCGTCTCCCACCTCCTCCGTCCCTGCCTTTCTATAGGTGGAGAGTTGTATACGGGACTGACGGCAGATTTCCTGGGTAGAGACTCAGTGATCTTCAGGAGTATGGGAGGTCGCTCCAACATGAGGACAGAGACTGACCAGAAACTTCTCCACGGTATGTCTCACTGGTTTAATTAGCCTGTTACATTCAATACAGAAATGAGACAAAGTAAAGTAAACCACATTATCTTCCAGGACACCTTGGAGTATTATCATCATTATATTATGTCTTTTATAAAATCATCATCAGGTCCATTTTACCAGTGAGAGTTATTCAATAATATAGCATGAAGAAAAAACACATGTACTGGTTACACGCTTATACTTGCTCAAAATGTTAATGAATGCCAGCCAATCAGAAATTGGTGTTTTCCCAGGCCATAGTATAATGATTAATTAAAGGACTTACATTTTGTGCATGTATTTTGTGTGTGAGTGGACTTTACTCTAAATATACGATAAGCATGTAATTTAATTTTAAAAGTGCTATATGATAAGATATTCATATTAAAAAAACAAAAAACATTTTGGGACACTGGTATGATCATGAAAAACATCTACCGCTATGTTTCATTTGACTACCAGGTTAAATTTTGCAGGAAATCATTTACTGTATAGCGCAGAACAGAAGTTTCTTCTGTGAAAAGAGTAAAGACGATGATGGCAATAATTACATGTTTATCTACATCAGTGCACATCAGGCAGTGCCATGCAGGGAAACAAGCGGGACTGTATTGTTTTAGTCTCAGAAAGCACCAGGGTCTGTTAGAAATATGGTAAATTTTAGCAGCAAGGGGCGGCTGTAGCTCAGCGGGTAGAGTGCTCGTCCTTTAACCGCAAGGTTGGCAACAATGCTTAGGATGGGTTAAATGCAGAGGTCAAATTTCATGTATGTACTTTCTATGTATATGATGAATGTAATAAAGTTTAAGTTTTTAAGTTTATGCAAGATGGGCTCTGTTGCAATGAGAAAGACTTCCAATCATTTTGATGGTATTTGTTCTTTTCTTTAAATTGATTACTCTCTCCTTTAACATCCACGTCTTTCCATCATCTTCCTCCTGCAGACCCTAAGTTCATCGCTGCCCACCTCATCCCAGACAACGACGACAGAGACAACGATAAAGTGTATTTCTTCTTCACTGAGAAGGCCACGGAGGCTGGGGACAGGGAGGGGGCCATACACACACGCGTTGGACGAGTGTGTGCGGTGAGACACTTTATAAAGTCTTTATGTGTACACATACATTTTTTGACACAGCGCATTATGATGTTTCTATTAAGGCTGCAAGAGGCAACTGGTATCAGGCCATGTAAAAAATGGCATGAAAAACTCAACAGAAAGTTGTCTCTCCAGAAACAATGTCCCATTTATTCAGGAGAATCCAAAGACCCCAGTTAAATACAGATGTACATAGAAAGATTGAAAGATTATCTGTTGGCAGGTGGGAATGAGTGAAGCCAGATGGTCAGGTGAGCTAAACAATGCTCTTCCTTATGGCCGTACAAATATCCAGTCTCAGGAATGAGACATCTGCAGGGGTGTTTCACTGGAGGAAGAGGTCCTGATCTGGGAGAGTCTGGGAATCCTTTTGGGCTTTCTTGTTTTCTGCAGGATCCGTTATGGGCCCTAAATTTTGAGTCTGCAGCAGGCCTTTCAGTCGGATGTATAGATTCACACTCCCACTGAAGTCCACTAGAAGTAATTTGATTTAGGGGTCTTTTTTACATGGTCACATACAAATGTCTGCTTCCCAGGACAGGAGGTAATAGTTTTATGGGATTATCCTGCTAGTGTGACAGCTCCAAACCCTTCTGTGGAAAAGACAAATGGCTTTTGGAGCAATCAAATATTTACATTTCCCCAAAGGACTGTGAAGGCCTCGTGATATCTAGAATCCTATGAATTCTTTCTCCTCCCAAAACCCGTGCAGCTGTCATATTGGCCAACTGTGATCCCCATCTGCTCAGCACGCTCGCTCACATTCTTTCACGCATTGATTTGTCTTAAAAAGCCATGTGTGTGCTGTGGGCACCGTACGCAAACATAGGCATGCATAGAAGAATACAAGCAAATGCACACAGCTGTGTACTTCCGTAGAGACTGTTTGACAGTAAAGTTTGCTCAAACTTCTCAAACAAAATCCCACCTAAACCTTCAAATTATAACTTTCTTTGTCACCCTCGTCTCCCTCTCTCTTACTCCTCTTTCTCTCCATCTGTCTCTCTTTGTCTCCCTACACACGCATATTATAGTATTTCCTCTCCAGCCCTCTTTTTCCCCCTCAGGCGAATCTGGATAGTTGTCATCACCTCCCCTGTGGTGCTTCTTGCCAAGAAGCCAATTATCGCAGAGCTGATCCTCATCACACACACACACACACACGCACGGAAATGTCAATGCATGCACACTTACACACATAGAAAATTATTTCTTCAATTTGGATAAAAAAGCGACAGTGAAGGACACACACACATGCATACACCCTCAGTATCTTTTGTGAGTCCCAACACATTTATTGTCTGCAAAAGACAGGGGACTGTGCTCACAGCTTCCTTTTTTATACACAGTCCCAGCAAATTTAGGCGCCCTCTTCACTTCCTGCTTCTTTCAGGGCATTTTTGCCTTCACTCTGGTCTTCAACAGTGAAATATACACCCGCTTTGAATGTTATCAGCCGATCGAATGGGCGTTATCATCAGTTATCAGCCTCATAGATGTGGGTTAGAAGGGGCCTGCTACACCTACTAGTAGGTTCAGAAGGTCATTATCATCTATTCACATGGTTAAACACCAATAGGACTTCAAGAAGACGACGCCGACCTCAAGTGGCCATTGTAATTATGACGGGAGCAAAGGAGGATTTCATGTGGCATAGTATAAAGAGCGACAAAGTCCATGTAGTGAGGAGGTGGATGACTGGGTCAAACAAACACAGGACTGTCACCCAAGAGACTGCTGTTTGTGTCCTGTGTGAAACCAAAAGTCAGTGTTGACTTATTTTACAGTACTTTTGTTACGTAACTTACATACTTAACTAACACAACGTATGCAAGTTACGTAACAAATGTAGCCTACTTATTTTAGCCCAAATTACAAAGTTTTCCTAAACCTAACCAAGTAGTTTTGTTGCTTAAACCTAAAGTTGTTTCGTCTCAATTCAACATGTTAATTGTGGCCTGTCTGAAGCATCAGAAAGGTAGTGATAACCACTAATAAAGCCCATTTAATCAGCTGATAACATTCAAAATGGGTGCACCACATTATCAGTTGGATAGAGGTCATGTGACAGTCTTCCACTGCATTGTCCTTTGGGGGACAATGTAGAAAAAATGTCTTCACTGTTTCACCCACTTCAAACACCCTTAAAGCTGCTGCAACCTCAGTGTTTCAATCCAAATCCAGTATGTTGGCGTACAGAGCCAATGAACAATGAAAATATGTATTTGGAAATGAATATGCAGCTGTGTTTTATAGATTGTGTGTCCTGTCTTTTCTGCCAGAATGATGTCGGAGGCCAGAGAGTGCTGGTGAGCAAGTGGAGCACCTTCATCAAAGCCAGACTGGTCTGCTCTGTACCAGGACCTCATGGCATCGACACACACTTCAACCAGCTGGGTGAGATACACACATACCTTTTTATCAAGGTTACGCTTTTGCACCTGAATGCATGCAGCAGCATACACAGACTGTCTACACACACACTACACACACCAAAAACAAAATGCATAAGAGCACAAATTCACACATTATACTATATGAACACACAAACTAAATTGCATTGTTCTTTTTTTAAATATAAAACAGAGGATGTTTTCTTGCTGAGGACCAAGGATGAGAGGAACCCAGATGTTTATGCGATCTTCAGCACCATCAGGTGAATAAACATGAAGCTTCATATGTGTTTACAGGTTATCTACACATTAACTATTCTGCCTTACATTACCTTAATATTATCTACCTTGGAGTTCCTCAAAGTAAAATGAATTGAATTGTTCAGTTTTCCTTGACTTAAGTCTCTTTCACACATGCAGTTTATCCCTGAAATTTTCAGGAACATTTCCTGCATGGGGTCATGTGTGAATGGGAGCAGGGATCGAAATTCAGGGAAATCTGTACCGCCAATTTCTCACCTCAAAACCTAGAAACATTTCAGGGAAAATGCCTTTATTTTCAATCATCTCTTACAAGTTCATGTTTCTTGCAAATGTAACTGAATCTGCCCACATTTTTATCTAATCCAAACAATAAAGTTATTGGGGGACATTCAACTGCATATCTCCCTTCTCTCCTCCACAGTAATGTGTTCCAGGGCTTTGCCGTGTGTGTTTACCGTATGGCTGACATCAGAGAAGCCTTCAACGGACCCTTCGCCCATAAAGAGAGCCCCGACTACCAGTGGGGGGCCTACGAAGGCAGGGTCCCTTATCCAAGACCAGGCGTGGTGAGTGATTGTTTAAAAAGTATATCCCCTTTAACCCTAAATTTACTCAAATGTTTTGGTTGCCCAACCTTAACTGTACCTTTACCATACTGTACTTACCATGACCGCAATATTTCCTATAAAACATGCTTCTGCTTGGCCACATTATAAAGAAACATAAGATGTCTTACCCTTATATGCTGATGACACACCGTTTTATAATTCTCTAGCCTCTGCAGATTTCAGTCCTATAAACAATCTGGTATACTGCATCAACAATGTAAATTATTAGATGTCTAGACTTATTTTTTCTTTCCTCTTTTGGTAATTGATAAAAGACATGATCAAGTTACAGTACTTACGTAGCCTAATAGGTTCTAAATAGCGATATGAAAGTAAAACACAGAAAGTCATATATACATAATAAGTCATAATACAGTCAGCAGGTCAGGAATCTCAAAGTTGTTTTGAATGATGACCAGAACTTTACATCAGCAATATAACTCTTTTTTCATAACTTTTAATAATTTTACTGTATTTATTCGTTTATTTATCAGGGACAACACATATTAATTTACATCAATATCTTGTAAATGTGTCAGATTTAGCCAAAAGGCTGATTTTCATCTGTACTTAAAAACATATCAAATTAGAGGATGTATATCACTAACTGATGCTGACAAACTGGTCAATGCATTCATTTCAAACACGGTAATGCTATTTTTGTTGGATTACCAACAGGAAGGCATTAACTCATTTTAAAACAAAGCAGCAGTACAACAAGCTACAGCCTCCGAAATGATCATACAGCTGAACCAACACATCTCTAAAACTGTTTCAACAAAAAATGATAACATTATAAACATTATAACCTTCATTAAGGTAGGTTTTATTGTAGGACTGTTGTATTAGAATGCATTAATTTTAGCTACAGGTAGGTGTACCTTATAGATCAAACACTCTCATACCAGTACTTAAATCACTTCAGAATCAGTTTAGCTTATGTAATACAGTTGTGTACTAATGTAATTCTTAGGATTGCTCAGGCCTACTGTGTGCACTAGAACAAAGAGGGTGATAAAAACATGAAAAATGAGGCGTAGAAAGTTTCCATTTCAGTAAAGTAAACTACTGTATGTGGTAGTGCAGCTGTGCTGACTGTACACAGTACAGAGCCTTCTCCTGGTTTACCTCCTGACTCCCAGCGGAGCTCTGACATGTTCTCTCAACCACATCAGTGTAACTTAGTCTTGTTATACACACAAACATGCGTGTAAGGCAACACACATGGACACGATAACGCCGCAAGCGTAATTCTACCTCATTACCAGGGTGCAGGCGGGTGAATGGAGGCGGAAGGAATATGAATAATGTGAGAAGAGAGCAGACACCTCTGTGGTATCACTCCGCTGACTCTCTGATTAACAGGAATGTACTGGCCCGAAACGGAGAGTGTAAGAGAGAGAGAGAGGGAAGGAGGAAAGGGAGGAAGAGAGGAAACAGGGAAAAGGGTGATGACTCGGGGTAGGCTGATGAAGAGGCACAGATGGGAAGGAGAGAAGAGGGTGTCAGTTGCAAAAAGCAACTGACACCTTCTTCTCTCCTTTCTCCTTTTCTTTCCCATTTAAATATTCATCAAAACTCATTTGATGAAGAACGACTTGATATCCTGGATGTTTAACTGGAGAATTTTCACCCTGGTAAAATTATTATTTTCATATTTTATAATGACCTAGATTTTTGTCTCACTTGCACCAGACAGAATATTAAAGTTTTTATTTCCCTGGATTTTTCATTTCAATATCCATCGTGTCTCCTTACTCACCTAAACCCACACAGGAATGGGGAAAAAGTCCAGTTCATTTGAGAGAGATTTAGTGGATTTATCCTCCCTGCATGTAGATATTTATCTTGGATTGAAATATTACTGTTGTGTCAGAACTCATTCTGTAATGGAAGAAATGATGGTCTAGATTGCAGATTTACTGGAGGTTTAATAATAATCCTACCTGGACTGAACGTTGTTATTTGTCATCCAGACTGACATCTATTTTCATCATAAATGCCTCATCAAGCTTTTGGGTTGCTACCAGAATGATTTTATCCTTGATGAACCATACATCAGGTCATTTACCTGGGTTTTCTTCTTGGATTGATTTCTGACATGAAAATCACTGTTTCGGCCTGTTTTAAATCAACATTACTTTATTAGGCTGTCACTTGGATAATCAGAGCATCATCTGCATATTTTCTGCCTCGTGCCTGCACTGACAGGTTGGATGAGATTTAAAGTGTCTTGTAAGCTCAAGTGTCTGTTTTTACCCTAAAGGCATGTTGAACTTAAATATCCTTTGCCCGATTGAGAACTGTCTGTTTAGGGATCGTCAACTGCCTTCTTTGGTTTGAGATAGGATATTACACAGTGGGAAACCTCCAGGTCTGAGAAGTGAGAAGTTAATTGTAACATTTTGGTCGCTAAAAAATACCTTATTCAGCGTTTGGTTGTACTTAGCTCCACCCTCTCGTGTCACTTCTGGTTCCAAAAAAACAAGTTGGCAATGGCCAAAATGCCGTATTCGAGGCCTCAAAACAGCAGTCCACACACCAATGGGTGACGTCACAGTGACTACGTCCACTTCTTATTTACAGTCTATGATATTACATGATATAATTAATGTTCTTCATTCAAACAGAGGCTTCTGCTAACTTATTTACAGTATATGTCTGTTTGCCAACAAGGCACACTCCCTTCTTCCCCATAGTGTTGTTTTTTTTTCCAATGCACGTACATTTAAGTACCAGTAGGAACCAGTGAGTATTTTATTGGCACCTGATTCATACAGTGATATTACACTGTAAATCACAACGGATTCTGTTGTGTTCAAGTTTGACAAGAGTGAAACCAGAACTAGAGAGGTTGATCTAGAAATGAGGAAAGTCACTTTCCAGGATTTGGACCTCAGTTAATCTCGCTCTCCTCTGCTGGGTCTGTTTGTTATAATGGAGCAATTTCCCAAATGCAATACCTTAGGGCTTACACAATGCACACTGTACTTAACACACATACATGCAAACGCATGCACATACACAGTAATAATGGGCGTGATTAGAAGTCTGCCAAACACGCTCACCTCTTCTCTCTCGTTAATTCTCACTTGGCTCTCAGTTGGAGATTGAAAGCAGTCGACTTGCTGCAGCAAAGTTTGGATGAGTTGACAAGAGATTTTTGGAGCTCTTCCAGTTTAGGTTTTATAGCATATGCTGTGCAAACAGATGAGGAGTAGTTTAGTGAGCAGTTTAAAACACTGACATGTCAAGGATTTGCATTGGGAGCTGCACAAGTATGAGCGTTGTTGAAAAAAATAGTCCTTTTAGTTCCTTAAGGACAGTGTAAAAGATTGTGTTTTGTTTGTATTTACTCACAGATTAGGTAAAGGTATGATTGGACACTATTTTGAATTATACACAACATCACAATTTATGCACTACTTATTGTAAAAAAACAAACAGTAAAGAAATGAACCCTTTTTAGGAAGCATTTGTAGTTAGTGAGTTGAAGAATTGAGGTTAGATTTGCTTACACATTCTACACTTTCTGCAGTAAATTGTAATAGACACCATATAGAAATCTTTCTCAGAGGAATGTTCATCAATAGTTTGTGCAGATTTGAGTCTAACGTCCCTGCACAGTTCAGGTCCCCCCTCTGAAATTGCATCCAGACCATTACAGGGCTATTGTGTGTATCAGTTACTGTTGTGATAAGCAGGAGTACCAATATTTCTACCATATGGAAGTACAGTCTGGAATAGCAATATCAGACCATGAGATTTATAAGTGGCCCAATGACTAATGGCTCTCTCAAGAATCTCGTCTCGATATCAGTTAAATTCGTCCCTTTTCTCAGCTTTAATTTATGATACTTGTCAGCTCATGACTTTGACATATGCTTTCATTTTAGTCAGTCACTGCTGCTGTGTTACTTTTCTTTACCGATGGAGCTTCTGTCGTCCACATCTCTCTGTCATCCCATCTTCCCCCTTCATGAAATGACAGCCTGGTCTCTTAAAAATGACGTAATGCCATGCGACGTTATGTAACTGCATTGCCAATTACAATTCTGTTTGTACTGTTTAAAACTACGACCGTAATCCGTGAGAAAATACATTTCCCTCGAAACGTAATTGAGGATACAGTTTAGTTGTATGGGAACACAATTTTGTAGGAGACGGGGTTGAAAATGATCTGTTTGTCAGTTTTTTAATAAGTAATTTCAAAGTATTTCAAAGCATTTCAAAGCCAAATTATCATTAACCACAGAGCAGCTAATCTGATCTCGCAGCTCTCTGGTATATTTTCAAGTGACAGTCTTGAATCAACCCGTGTAGCAGCCTTTTTATTGTTCCTTTTTGTGTCCTTTTGACAAATAAGACTAAAGCTTTGAGTCTTGTGAACCCTGACAGGAGCTCTGCAAAGATGACATCCGCCCTTCTCTCTCCAACGCTGCAGTCATTGATCTTAATTTCACAAAATTGCATCATCCTTTAATTGTGACAAGAAGAGGGTACCAGAGTTTCAGAGAACTGTGAATGAAGTGACAGTTTGGAACGGAAAAACAAGCCATCACTCATGATGAGCTTATTACTTTTGATTAGAACGGTTGACATTTTCTGACATTTTCGTAGTTGCGTTAAGACTTGCAAAAAAAAGTAGCTATGCTTGACAAAGACTTTGGCTTCTTTGCAAAGAATTGCTGATCTGAATTGTGAGCAAACCCAACGGGTCATATGGTTCATGTACATGACTTTATCTGGACAGTTTTCGACCCTCTTAGTTATTGGAGTGATACAGTATCTCGGCCAAGTACCAGCACATTCATTTTCTCATTACTACAGTGACACAAATGGGAGGATGTTTAACTAACAACGAACTCTGCCTCTACAGAGCTGCTTCCAAACACATAACTTTACAACTGTGGTTTTGAACTTTCATCCAAAGTTTTCAGGCACAATAAAACTGCTAATGAGGGTTCTTTGAGAAGGCTTTATGAGCATAATTAGGCCACATTTCTTTTGGAAAATACACCTCCAGTGGTGGGAAATAGTGGGAATATAGAATAGTTTAGCTTCGTTTGTCTATCCCTGCCTCTACCCATTATTTCTCTTCCAGTGTAGTGTGTTACCAAATTTTTGAATAACCCATCTCCCTTTTCCTTTGATTCTCCACATCTTTTTCTCCAGTGCCCTAGTAAAATCACTAACCAGCCAGGCAGAGAGTTTGGCAGCACGAAGGACTTCCCTGATTCAGTGCTGCAGTTCGCCCGCAGCCACCCGTTGATGTGGCGGCCGGTGCATCCCGCCCTGCGCCAGCCTGTGCTTGTGAAGGCCAACATTCCTTACAAGCTGAAACAAATCGTGGTAGACCGGGTCGAGGCAGAGGACGGGCAGTATGACGTCATGTTTATCGGCACAGGTAATAGGATAATTAAGTATTTCAGCCCTGTGGGGAAATTGGATGCTCGTGGCAGAGAGGAATTTGCGATAACATGTAGACGTTTTGTTCCTGTTCTGTCACCTTTGTCGCTTATAGTTTGTGTTTGTGTCTTTCAGACGTTGGCACAGTGTTGAAGGTCATTGCCCTGCACAGTGGAAACAGCCTGGAGACAGAGGAGGTCACACTGGAGGAGCTACAAGTCTTCAAAGTAAGTTTTACTCCATCAAGTGTCTGTTTAATTCTCTCTAATACAGATTATATTCTTGAATCAGACACCTTTCTAAATGTAAGCCTTTTCTCACACTGTGAAATTCCTGAGGTCAATCATTTCCATTATTGCAGGTGCCAACTCCAATTACATCGATGGACATATCCGTGAAAAGGGTAAGTTAATATGACTGTAAATACTAACTTTAATGCTATTAACCTAAACCAGCTGTTTTACCGACATCATGCCTGTTTTCTCCTCTCATCATGACTTCAAACAGCAAGCCCTGTTCGTGGGCTCTCCAGCAGGCGTGGCGCAGGTGAAGCTGCATCGCTGTGAGACTTATGGGAAAGCATGCGCCGAGTGCTGCCTGGCCAGAGACCCTTACTGCGCCTGGGATGGGTCATTGTGCACGCGGTACATGCCCAACAGCAAACGGCGCTACCGCAGACAGGACATCAGGCACGGGAACCCCATGCTGCAGTGCGCGGATCAGAATAGTGGTAAGTGTGACGACCTTCTCAAACCCTTCTTTTGTGCCTTCTTTGTTCATGATGCTGGACTATTTCTTGGTTGGATGCAGTGACTTCCTGGAGTCTTGTCGCCACTCTTGTGTATACTGTCCGTGAGTCTGTAAACACCTCCAGGGACGTCCAGGGAAAGATGCTGTTTGACATGTGCCAACTTCTGTTTGAGTGAAGATTGTATGTACAGCACGTGTTTGTGTCTGTGAGGGTCGATTACAGTCTTTCTCAGGATGAAAGCCGAAGAGTGTTTATGTTAGATTCGTACAAGTCTGGCAGTTTATCCAAGCTGTGTGAGACAGATGTTGTACAGTATATTAGACAGGGAATATATGTTAACTCCTCAGCAACACATGTCTGTTTACACACTACACATTCAGTGCATGAAGAGCACAACCTTGTACTTATTTCACACCAGATTGCAGATTGTGCATCTTATTGGGCTGTATGAGACATTTAGATCTCCATATTTTTGCCATCGTTGATTCTTTAGAACCCCAGTGAGAGGATAAAATGAAAAATGATAGTGTGTGTGTGTGTGTGTGTGTGTGTGTGTGTGTGTGTGTGTGTGTGTGTGTGTGTGTGAGAGAGAGAGAGCTGAGAGATTGACAGATAAACTCAAACTGAGGTTATCTAAGAGCCATCAGCGATCATTTGAAAAGTAAGAACAAACAAAAAGTAGAAAGGTAAATGAGTGGGAGAAGATGGAAAAAGGAGATGTGCAGGTGAGGGTGAGAAACAGTGTGAAGACAGACAAAAAAGAGAAAGACGAGGCTGTGGAGAGAGAGAGAAGAAAGTGTGAGTGTTTGCTCACCTGAGTGTAGGTACGTTGCTGAGGTGATGAAATATGAAATATCCCTCGAGGCCTTTGGATGAACCCATAGTTCTCTTTGTGCCAAGGTGCCAAGTTGTTGTTAAATTAAAACTCCCACAGGAATGTGTTTTCTTTGCTCAGACTGAAATATCATCCTAACTTCAGACCTTTGACTCGCTATTTGTTAGAGATTTGTTCTAAATGTGTACTCACATGACAAGTGAACTTTCAAAAGGCACGCACAGGAAAAGAGTGTTTACTAACTGGGTCTCCTAATCACCATTATATTAGGCTGACATTATCTGTGTTTTCTGAGGTTTGCAGTTCAGATTGCAGCTTTCTTTGTGTACAGTGCATTGTAGAAAATTGACGTTTTTAGAAATTCTTTTTTTGATTTCTTTCCGAGAGTTAGATGAAAAGATCGATACCACTCTCATGTCTGTACGCTAAATATGAAGGTAAAGCCAGCAGCCGGTTAGCTTAGCTTAGCAGAAAAACTGCAAACAGGGGTGAAGAGGTCACCTGGCACTGTCTAAAGGTAAACAATATCTGCCTACCAGCACCTTTTTAAAGGTTGTGTCGCGAGATGGTTGAGGTTAGGCATTGACCTTGAATAGTTAAGATTAGGATAGGTCGTCGGGCAGCGAGTCTCGCGAGAGTTTTTGCAAGTTTTTGCAGATCTCAGATCAGATTTCACAATTTGCGGGTTACCTGTAGACAGTGAAGAAGTGTTAAAATTACAATTTGTGGTTTACATGTGGGACTATTTGTTGGCTGGGAGCAGTGACTTCCTGGTAGGAGTTGTTGTTGCTGTTACCTTCGGACAGAGCCTTGCTAGCTGTTACTGGCGCCAGCTTCATATTGAACGTGTGGTAATGATCTTCCCATCCAACTCTCGGCAAGAAATCGAATGGATATATTTCCCGAAATGTCAAACTATTTGGTTAGATTATTTTGTGAGATATTTGACTTGACTGGCTAATATATTTTTGTCAACTTACATGTCTTCACCACTTGATTCAGTTGGAAATGTTTGAATGAACTGTCTCACATGCACATGTGTTGCTCAAGAGGACTTTAGTCTTACTTGTTGGATGCTTACAAACATTTTATGTGCACAGTAGGTGTCTGTAAAAGAGGATCTAACCTTTGCTTTTGCAGTGCTTTACAGACTGACAGTCATCATGTTCATTCTTTCACAATCTTTCAAATCATCTCTCTTTCAACCAGAAGACCTCGATGTGACAGAAGACAGGGTGGTGTACGGGACCGAGAACAACAGCACCTTCCTGGAGTGTGTTCCTCGCTCTCCACAAGCTACTGTCACCTGGATCGTCCAACGCGACGACCGCAAGGTCGAGGTAAGATGAGAAGTAAATAGCCATAAGAACAAAATGTTTGGAGGAAGGTGGGGAAGCTTTGAGAGGCAGATGAGGGGAGAAATGAAACTTCTGGCCAACGGTGGCGGAGTAACTGCCTTTAAAAGTGAGATTTGCGTGTGAATTTGACACATGGTTGACACATTTGACAGCCATTTGACATATGGTTGAAATTAAGCAGCTTTATTTCAAAGGGAAATGTACAACCACTCTTTCTCCTGGATAAACAGTGAATTCAAACCTTGACCACATGCCACTGAAGTGTCACTCAATGTCTACCTGCCACTGTGGCTAAAACACAGTGCTGCAGAGTCCTTTTAAAGCGCTACTTAGAAAATGATGCTGCTCACACCCACAGTAATCGTTCATTTGTTTGAGGGTGGTTCTCCAAGCTTAACCGAGCGCCTCGGTCAGCCATGCAAGTATTAAGGCATTACCAACCCTCTCCATTTCCTTGCAAATAAACATTTGGCTGCCACTCCAGCTGACGAGGCTGCCATGTTTGTGTTGGCACGGAGGGATAGTTCGACACGCAGAGGGATGGAATCCTAAGAGGGGGGAGGAAGGAGGTCAATAGAGAAAAGAGAGGTATGAATAGAGGAGAGACTTGGGGTGGAGCTAAGGGAAGAGAGAGAGAATTAGAGGAAAGCAAAAGACAGAGAAAGAGTAAAAACTAACATTGACTGGATTTCATGGTACATTCTTGCTGTTGCAATTCAAGCTGAGAAAACAGTACAAAGAGCCCCGTTCGCCCTCTTTAGTTTCTCATGCTCTGAAGTGGATTACATGCTCTCTGCCCAAATATTTCTGATTTCTTTTTTATAGTTTGTATCAGACAGATGAATGGGCTGAAAGCAACACATCTGAAATTTTCACAGGAATTTTTTTGCAAACAAAGACATCTACCATCAGAAAAATTGGAAAGATAGAGATGCTATAGTCTCATAAAAACTACATACAGTGGCTTTAAAATCCTTTTTTTGTTTGTGCATCTATAGTCAAAAGGCTGTGAAACTTTTCTATACACTGCAAAAGCTAATTTCTCGCATATGCAACCATTTGCGACATTCACAAATTCTTAGCGAAAGCATCAAATTTTAATTGATTTTGTTTCAATTTTAAAAATTAAACTCGTCTCGCAACTTTACATGCAAAGATTAACTGATTTAAGACTCTTTGCTGCTTTAACATGTAAATGTTTCTTTTGTACTGCATTGCAGTGATGTGACTACATAATCACAGTTCAATCTGAAACTAACTACGATATGTTGATTTTACAATAAAATTCACATAAATGTCACTGAGTCTTCCCCTAATTCTTCTGCGTCATGTCTTAAAATCTTAACAGTGTGTTGTTCTATCATGTATAGGAGGACTTAAGAATAGACACATGTTCTCCCTCTGCCTCACTCAGGTAAAGCTGGACGAACGCGTGATGTCTACGGAGCAGGGCCTCCTGTTTCGTCGTCTCTTCAGCCAGGACGAAGGCGTCTACATCTGCCGCTCCCTGGAGCATGGCTACATACAGACCCTGGCCCGCATCACCCTCGAGGTCCTCCAGGGGGAGACCGTGGACGAGCTCATGGCACGCGACGCCGCTGGCCTCTCCGACTCGTTCAAAGACCGGTCCACAGGAAGCTACAGGGCCTGGATGCCGTGCAGCGCGTACAGCAGGGGCGGCTCATCGAGCCAAATCGGCCAATCGCGTACGTGGTTCAAGGACATCATGCAGCTGATTGGGCCGTCGAACCTTCCGCACGTGGAGGAGTACTGCGAGAGGATGTGGTGCAACGACAAGCTGAGGAGGAAACACAAGAGCATGCTGGAGAAATACCGCCAAGCGCAGGAGAGCGCCAGGAAGACACGCAGCAAGAGCTCCGGCGAACGTAACCGGACGCCGAGGGATCTCAGCGCATGGGAGGAGTAATGGAGGGGTAAGCGAGCGGGGTAAAAGAAGGAGAAGAAAAAATGGACAAAGATTACAGTACAGGACAAGATGAATTGGGCAGCGAAAAGGGTCAAGACCAGCATCAACTCCTAGCTGGAACTTGGATTTGTAAGAATGAGGTAGACCAGAATAGTGTGTCTGCTTTGGCTATTAAACCTAACAGAATGGATTTGATGAAATCAGTGTATCAGTGTAGGTCAGGTGCTAGGGGTTGGTTCTGGATATGGCCCAAAAAAAAAACACACAAGTGTTTGGTTGTCTGGAAAGACGGCACAAAAAGAGAGAGACTGCTACTGAACTGAACAGGTTGTTGCTATGAAGAGGAAACGAGAGAGGGACAATCCTTTACATACACTCTGAGGATGCTTTTAAAAAATCTTGATTACCAAGGACTCCTCCTGTTCTCACACGTTTGCCCTTGTATAGCCTACGTTTACAGTTGAAAATGGCCGACGCTGCTTTCATTTCATCAAGTCATATCAAATCTTCACGAACCTCAGATTTATAAAAACATATCTGTGGACAGGCTCTTTGCTAATTGGAGCTTCACAAGAGAGGGACATCACATTTACATATTTTGCATCTTTGGACCACAAAATGGCAAGTTTGTCAAGTGCAGCTCTGTCACACATGGACACGTTCTGTACACACTTACTTTCTATTGGTTTTGTTCACATGTCACAATGCAATCACTGGATTCACCTCCTTCTCACTTGGTATTTAACGGTTCATGTTTCTTGCCTTGCTCTACATTGGCTTTTTAAAAATGAAATATTCATATGTGACTTCAGCTCAAGACATAACTGAGTTTGCAGTGTATTTATAAGAGGCATATAGACACTAATGCACCCAGGTTTAGACACTTATGCCGCATTTTCATTGCACGGTACGGCACTGCTCCATTCGCTTAGAACCATTCTTTTTTGGTTTTCTATTAGCAAAACTTGTGGATAGTACCTGGTACTTTTTATGCCTCCGCCTTTCTTCAAATTTGGCACAAAAATCCACTTAGATTTAAGGATGAACGCAGCGTCGCTATGACAATTAGCTAAGAATCCTGCCTACATTGAGGGGGTACTATCGGCAGTGAGAAATGAAATTGAGAAAAGCACCTGGTACCACAAGTGAGTCGAGTAGAGTCGAATGGAGCCCAGCCATGCAGTGGAAATGAGGCATTACTGTATCTGATCTTGCATCTGTACATTCACACACGCACACTCTTACATAAAGTGAAATCCCACTCACCCATCACACTGAATGCATAAGCTCAACTAGCTCAAACTGGAACCTATCATGAGACGACTGTTGATGGTTCAACAGATTAAAGGCACATCGCTTTATTTTTACTGCTGTGGGTTAAATGTTCCATTAAACACCAGCTACAGATCAAGACCCCCCCACTCACCGACCCTTAAAGGGATATTTCACAGTGGCTTACTTTCATGCTTTTGGGCACATACCGTAACAACTCGTGGAATGTACCTAATGGCCACAAGCCTGTAATGGCCCCGGTCAATTGCTGATATATTTGCTTCCATGGGGATCCTTATGCTCCTCAACTCAATATAAACTAAGTCTGTGACTTTGATTCCAGTCCAGCAAGTCAGCCATGCAAATAATGATAATTTTCAAATAATTTGTCATTCATCATTAATTTTTAATTAATTTGAGTAATTGTTTAGTCTAAAGCAACCCAAGGTGACACCTTTTTTTCTTTCTGGCCAACAGTCAAAAATCATCCATTAAAGGAGAAATGACATCACCTGACCTCTCTGTCGTAGCCTCACCTCACACATCAATCATCCACGAAACTCATTTTCCCACAGTTCCTCTGTGCTGTAGCTCTGCAGTGACAATAGAGGGAACAATAGAAGGGTTCAGCCGTAATGGCCGACTCCTCTTGTGCTTTCTGCTTTGTAAACACTGGTTTTATGACGGTTCATGGTTTGAACACATGATAATCCACATTGTTATTGTCTTCGGTTTTGTTGTTAAAATATAACTTTAACAGTAACTGGATCCAAAAAAGGCTTTCCTACCACAGGAGACAGGTGGAGAGGAGGTTTAAAACAGATAAAGAAACAGGGTCTTGAATAGGGTGAGATGTGAGCATTATAACCTAAAGTCCAATTTGGCTCCAGATAAAAAAAGAAAAAAAAAAAAAAAAGGAAAAGAGTGGAGGTCAGGAAAGACAGACGGTGGGCGAGGAGAACGAATGCCAAGCTTCAGTTTCAGTGAGGGCTGTGTGTGGATGGGAGTAAGATCTTTGGAGGTTCAGTAGTATAATATCAAATATTAAACATAATCATTTCTTCAGTCTTTTTTTAAGACTGAAATGAGTTTTAAGAGTTGCTTTCAACAGTATCACCTATGTATCAATTAGAATACATTAATGGAGGCTTTGGAGTTGCATCACTAATTTAGTAGCCTCCTCTGGCCCCATCATGGAGGTCCAGTGGAGAGATGTACAAACGATGGGTTACATACAAGTATAGTACAATAAACAATGAAAAAGACGTGCCCATAATGTGTCCATAGTTAACAGTTGATAGATTAAATACTTCATATTTATTTAATCCTGCACCTTTAATCTTTGTCCCTTCACAAGGCTGTGTACACAAGAAATCCAAGCTGATATTATCTAAATTTGTATTGTGATCAATTAAATGTTGGTGGTCAACTGGTGACATCATCACCATCATCATCAGTTTCCAATTAATTGTACAAAAGTTAACTATGCTTATTGGATTCATTTGAAGACACACATTTAGAAACACAATCAGCTGTTCACAAATAATCTGTTGTTGTAAAAGAACTGAGGACCTCCAATATGGCCGCCCAGCGCGTTATCATTCCCAGTGTGTCACATACCGAGGCTTTATCACGGCCGTCGGCATTCAATACCGCCGCACTAGACACTTTTTAGCGCCGGTATAAAACTCATCGGGCTTGTATTAATGACACCAAGGGGCGTGACACCAAGGGCGGGGCGTGAGGAGTTGGGATGAGAATGTGTTGGTCTAATTCATAACATAAGCACACGTTTACTGCGAGCAAAAAGTGACGCCAAGGGGTCTGACAAACTATCAATATGTGACGAGTTGGGATGAGAATGCATTGGGCTGCCAGAGGGTGGAACCCCTGTGATATGTGTACATATGGAAGATGGTATAGATATTCTGGGAGCCCTCTCATTGTTTAAAATTAGCCAGGAAACAACATTAACACCAGTGACCTTGGTGACCTTTTTCTTAACCTTCATGGCGTGTGAATGTCTTCTGAGATAGAAAGAGAGTAGGAGTGAACATGGGGAGAAGAAAGAGAGAGATTTAATAAAAAACGGTACTATAAGCATCTTGTGAAGGCTGTATTTGCAATTTATAAAATTCCCAATAAGTATTAAAACCAATTTTTCCACAATTCATCAGTATGAAGTGAGTATTTCAAAAGGTGACACATTTTTACCCAGTTTTTACAGCACACTTAAGCACACATTTTACTCTAGCGAAGTTTATTTTCTTAGTTTGAGGATTGTGAGCCCGGCTATTAGACTCCACTTATGGTGTTTTCTTTAAAAATATTGCTTCTGATGTGTATCTAAACTGAAAGAAAATGATAGAGTGGCAGGAGGATGATATGTATGAAACAAAGAGACAGTTGGCAGGGTAAAATAAGAGTAGATTTATCTCGAAAATAACCCTCCTCAAAAGTTCCTTTTCTCGTAAGATTTTCACTTAATTTTATATTTTATCTTGTCATGTTTTTGTGGAAACAGTTTGTCTGGTCTGCTCTGATTTATGAAGATGATAAAGTAATATTTTTGGTGTGGTGGCATCATTCTGCTTCTGTAAGCCCACATCATGACCCTGCATTACTGTCTTCAGAAAATTAAAAACCGTGTTTAAGCTATAACATTTGTAACTATGATTGTAAACTCACAGTGTGTAAAAATGTCTAAAAATACAAGTTTCCATTTTACGGCAACTATCAAAATGGAACCGCCAAAATAAATGCTGACATCTTTTTTGCTGGACAGTGTTTTGGGATTTAAAATGACACAAAAGTCATACTTAAGGATGACATTAGTCATTTTTAGTTGCTGAGAAAAATGTGGCATTACTGATTAAATGTCAGTTATTTTTGCATGTTCAAAAGACACATTGTAAAGCCTTGAAATGCAGTTTAGTTGTTGTACAGTTGTACAAAGTGTGTCATGGTATTGCATCTCACATTTACATTTTTACCTTACTCTTAACATAGTTCAGTGCAGCTTGTCAATACTTTTTAAATTTTATCTAAAACACATGTTGAATTTGCAGCATTTATCCTGCCTTAATGTCCAACTGTAGTGTTTTACAGTCTTTTAGTAAGAACACTTGATGGATTTATCATTTGAGAAACGCTCATCAATATGATCGGATGTAATGTGATAACTTTTGTAAAACTGGAGCAGGGTTTCGCTCCACACAAACTCCACCAGGTGATTTCACTGATCAGTTGCTCCTCCTGCACTAATCACTGAATGTTTGCACCTGCTCTGACCTCCACAGCTCCTCTACATCAAGCAGACGAGGAAGCAGACGCGAGGTTCAGTCAGCTTCAGACTGTGAACGTAGAGACACTGCAGTAAAAACATTCAGCAAAGCTATCTACTCAGGACTATGGCATCCATGACCTTGGATGGTCTGCAGTCCAACAAACACATTATAGCCATCATGAATTTGAAAGGTTCAACGAGCATGGTTTCCCTGCAGAAAACACTTTCAACTGAATATACAATCAACAACACTCTCAATGTAGAAGTTCGGCTAAAAAATGCAAAAATTAAAAATGAACATTAACTTGGTGACCTGTCCCTTTATTGTACTGTAAAGTTGTGCTGGTTGTGGGGTCTCTGACAGCCTAATTTAAATGCATATTTATGGTTTATTTAAGTGTCTTCCTACCATGCATGCTATGTACTTGTATGCTATTTAACAGCATTAAAGGTTGATTTTCTAACATAAAGGAGTTGATACCTGACTGGGTGTTTTAAAGAATTTGACTCAAAGCCGTTTCTCATCAGTGCGACGTGAAAATGCTCTGCTGGAAAATCCGCGTACGTATTTTCTGCATGATAAGTATGCACAACAGTTCCGGTGGCTGGCCATTCCGTGACCAACATATAACATTAGCAAGTGCATATCAGCTCCATTACCATCTTCATCGTATCCCAGCTTGTTGAAGTAGTTGTGTTTGTCGTACATTATTGGGTGTTGAGAAGGGGACGGCCCATTATCATTCCAAAACACCAATAGTCTGAAAAATGGCCCATTGGACCAAAAAAAAACCCATTTGTCTGACAGTTGGTTACCCCGAAAACAAACGCCCATTGTTTCGAAAATATGCTCTCTGTGCAACAAATAGAAGCACATGGCTAATAATTTCCGCAAGCGTAAAATCCGCTGAAATCGAGGTCCGTCCGAATATTTTTTCCCTCGCACGAGTATTCCACAGCGGTGTGCAAACATTCATACGAACCCACAAAATCGAATCTACAAAATCTCAAAAAAGTTTTTATAAATTTCTGTGCAAATTTTTCAGACAAAAAATCCATGCTTGGTGTGAATCAGCTTTCAAAGTTTGTGGGGGAAGGGGAGGACATTTAGTGTTTTGGTAGGTAAAGACTAATGGCGCCAGTGACATAAACAGAGACAAACAGCAGTGCCCTGAAATGAGACACTTTTATAAACTATAACATTTACTGCACTGAACCCAAGACATGCTCTGTTTAATACTGAATCAACAGTACACAGACTGCACACCTGCAACAAGGCTGTTTGGCATTTAATGTCAGGGATAAATAGTCTGGCTTTATTTCCCATGTCTGCTTTCATTTATTATTTCTATTTGTGTGTGTGTTTCTTTCTACGTTAGGGCCAAAACCCGAGACTTGGGTTAGGACTGCTACTTACTTTCTTTGTGTTTGCACTCTCCAAAGTGTCATTAGTCAGGAGGACCCATGTGTGCATGATTGCAGATTTCCAGACCCAGAGTTGGCCCATTACGTTACCCAGTGACTGGGTCTGGCCATGCATGTGATTGGAGGGTAATTGGGCAGTAAACATCTGTGGAAATGTGCAGCAACAATGGCTGCTTGTCGCTTCAGCAAACAGACCATCTCATAAAAACCAAACCTGCAACCGAACGACCCACTAAACGACTTCACACCCTGACAATTACCGCAGCCACATAAACACACAACTGCAGGACGAATGTACGCACACAGATGTCAAGCTGTGTGTGCATAAAGACCCACAAACGCACAGACGTTCACACACATTACCCTGTATTAAAGTACAAAATGCCAACTCTGATGTCAGTCCCCACTGTATAAAAAGAGTTAAAAGAGGCCCCAGTGTTTATGTTGTCCACAGTATGGGTTAAGCCTCAAGAAACACATTTTAACTTTAAAGTTGTATTCTAAAATAAGATATATAAAATAAGATTTTATGGGTCAAAGTGTACTTTTCCCACGGTTTCCCCAAGTTGAGTTACATTGGAAATAGTCTCACATAGCCAGGCTTATCTCCACAGCACTGTGTCAAAAGGTCTGGTTGCACCCGCTATCATTCTGCTACAGGGGAAAAACACTCCGGCTTGTTTGTATTTCTTAAACCAATCACAATTGTCTTGGGCGGCGCTAAGCACAGGACGCAGCGACAGTGCCCTGGCAAAATATGCAGATAGCGGAAGGGGAGGAGAATGCAGCGTAACATTGGTGGCCAATGGCGGCTTATACGAAGTCTGCATCCGGTGAGTCAGACAACACTGGAAATCAATGAAATTCTTACACTGGAAAAAGTAATCTTTTTTATGTTCGGGTAAAGCAAAAATATATGTGTTCTGAGTTTGTCACACCACAGAAAAATGTGATTTTAACCACCAAACCAAATTAAAGACATAGCCAAGTATATAAAATTTCAAAAATTTCAAAATCTTGATAAAATAAGCAGTATTCTCTGTTCTGAAATGCTGGGGACGCCCGCTGAAGGCTGTGAAGCCACACCTTATTCTAGACTTTCCAAATGTTATCGGACTGAATCGAACAAATTCCTATAGTGAAACGAGTCATTTCGTGGGGGTTGTTTTTGGGTTGCGACGCTTAAAACAATTTATTCACAGTTTTACGGCCACAACAGTGGAGAACAACAGTTTAACGGTCTAACTCCACAACTCAGTACTACATAGTTCAGTCTTGTCACATGTTTTCAAACATGTAAAATTTGTTTAGAAATAAATCTCAGATTTTACCCAGACTTTAAGATTTATTGAAGCTACTGATAAATCAATAAAAGCTCACAAAGTAAAACAGACACAAACTAATGGGAGGAGAAACATGCTGAGTGCATCATGAGGTCCATTACTATGGACATATTTCATACATACATGTACAGCAACCCATGAAACCAAGTGATGTGTTTTTTATTTTTTTTATTTTTTTTTTAACCTTTTGGATTAGGACTGCTTTAAAGGAGTGGGATTTATTCTGGTTGTGTACCAGCCAGTGGAGACACACAGGTGTTGGAGGTTTGGCTGATTGGACTGCACACCTTCAAACTATCCAGCTCACACAGGTGAGTTGTGTTTCACTTATGAGACTCCTCTTGTGCAAACTGTTTGCCTGCTATGGTGGATCGGTGGTTAGTGTTGTGTCCCTGTTTCATCCCCACCACAGCCAACTGGCTTGTTGGTTGATAAAAATGCTCCTGCTATCACCCTGACAAGTTAGAAACATTAGGCTATCTGAAATGTATTTAATGACCATCTTTCAGTTCAGACTCTTTTTCTCCATATGCCACCGCTTCACTACCGCGTTATTACCGCGGTATTGCGGCGTTACCGCCTCCGGTATTGCGGCGTTGCCGCTGCGTTTTCATTTATTTTCTTTAAACTCACAAAGTCACACTTCATTAGGCAGCAGAGTTGAAACAGGTGTCTGGCAGCCTGCTGCTCAAATTCTCTTCATCTGTTTAAAAAGGAGGATATTGTACATTTTATGACAAATGTTCATTTCTGGCAGCATTTTTGGAAACTTCCTTGTATTTTTAGTGACCTCTTGACCTTTAGGGGCAGCAATAAGCATTTGTATTCTTTATATATATTTACCAATACACTACAGGTAATACAGAGGTGCAGGTCATATTTCAAGACTGGAATCGTTTCATGTTATATTATCCAGTGTTTTATTTGCCTCCTCATTTTTGATACTACATCACTAAACCCCATTAGAACACTAAACATACTGTGTTCAGACTCATTCTTTTCATCAATACAGAGAAACACATCACATGCATTAGTACCAACTGTATAGACGCATATATCTTCAGTGTTTATGAGGAGTACTTAAACAACCACAGCTAACACAGCCTGCAGCTGGCAGGCACAGAATACAGAGCTATCCCACAATCCTCTACTCTGTAAAATGTTTTATATACACACACAAATGCATGTGTACAACCACAGACACATACACAAAAAAAACATGTGCACAAAATTACTTCTAACCAATTTATAGACAAACATGCCCTACAGTTAAGTTGCTTTTCCTTGTGCACTCAGTACAAACTTTACGTTTAACTAGTTAACTTTGGAATCTGGATGATGAATCACTTATTCATAAAGCCCAGGATCACAGGTCTGTGTAAATAATGTAAATAATAATGTATCGCACCTTTGATGGATTACATTGAAGCTGCTTCAGAGATTGATTGGAGCCCGGTTTGGGTTAAGAGGGGGATTCCTTTCTGCAATACTGAGGTTCCCTCTGAGGATATTTCCCTTTTTCAAAAAGAAATATTCATCATCACTATAATTGTCTGCAGAAAAAAAACAGTAATTCCCTGAAGTAGAGTTTTCTTTTAATGCTGGACTGTTGTGTTTGAAATATGAGCATTTGACCCCTGAAATATCGGCAAAAGCTGCTGACAATTTATCACCGCTGTGCTTATCAGAGGTTTGACAAAGTGTTGCTGGTGTAATATTAATATATATATGAAAAATTGCTTAATATACTTTGCAACACAGCACACAGTTGAGTTGATTACTCAGTGCGTATCAGAGCTATTTCAGTCTTCCTTGGCTTATTACAGCTGGACAGCAAACCAATTATTTCTACATAGAAGAATGTGACATGTAATATAAAAAACAAAACCACAACTGCATTATAGTTATAAATATAGGTTTGAGATGTTGGTTTGGGACTAGAAAGATTGGATCCTCTGCTTCTAAAAGATTGTGGTCTTCCACATGATATATCATAACACAGTGATGTATGGATATGTTACAGGCTAAATGACTTATTGCTGCACTTTGATGCAGTACTTCTTTTGGGATTTCACCTCTTGGGGAACATTTAGTTTTCAGGAGGTTAAAGAGGTTAATAAAACTGCATTAGCCTACAAGGAGTACCGGCACACTGGAATCACAGCTCCCTTTGATTTTATTAGAAACGTTTGGACCGACTATAGGTCTTCCTCTGGCTGGTCAAGGCTATTACTATAAATGACGTCTGGGACACAGTCTTTGACCCCATGGGAGCTATGAGGTAGTACACATGCGTAGAGTAACTGGAGCTGCGATGTTGGAGGCTTACAGCAGACGGCGCTAGAAATAAAGGGATGGTGTCCACTCACGTGCTTTTTGGGTACGCTTAGCCTGACAGAACTTTCTGGGTAAGCTTGAATGGATGGCAGCCAATATACAATAGAACATTTCAAATGGAAAGCATTTGTTTATGGTCTTTTATTAAAGATCTTTTCAATAATTGCAGAATTGTGATTCTCACCCATAAAAGATAAAGTAGGTTACTATTGACACCCTCCCTGCATACGCCTCAGTGAAATCAATCATCCCCATATTCTATGATCGTACGCCAACTAGTGAGCCTTTTGGCAAGTGCAGACCAGATTTTACAGCGCATGTGTTGTACCCCAACGATATGACGCGATATGAAGCAGTGTTATCTCTTTTAACCCTCCCTGGGGCTAGTCTGACTCTGAAGATGTAGACCGTGCATATACAGTAAAGCTGCCATCGGCCGCCCATTTCAGATGGAATTCTCCTCCTCTTCCGCTATCTATTTTGCAAGGGCACCGCCGCTGCATCCTGGGCTTAGAGCCACCCAAGACAATTGTGATTTGTTTGAAAAAATACAAACAACCTAGAGCGTTTTTTTTTTTTTTTTCTTAGTGTGGAATTAGGATGGGTTCAGCTAGACCTTACTCCAGTGCTGGCGCAGCGCTAGAACAAAGTGTGGAGATAGGTCTGACTATGTAAGACTATCCTCAGGCAAATATTATAAGCAAACGTACGTACGTCTTCCCATTCTTGTGAATGTGATACCACTTGGACTCAAGGATGAAATGATTATATTTTGGAGGGCAAAGGTCACTGTGACCTCACAAAACACGTTTTGGGCTATAGCCTAACTCAAGAATTCATATGTCAATTATGACAATTTCACACTAATTTCTAATAGGATAAAATGATGAAGTGATGACATTTCAGGCAGACATGGATGTAATTTGCAACTTGACTGGTTGGCGGAGCCATACAACTACAAGGTGGTAATTTTAGTTGTGTGCATGTGCACATGTTTACTCTAATTTATGTTCATATTTAACAGAATACAGCTTTGGTTTGTCTCCAGACTAAATACAGAATACTAACAAGCTTTGCTGACTTCATCTACTTAGTTTGCATTATTTCTTACTTGTATGGAAGGAAGCCAAATTATCATTAGTTTGTTCTATTAAGCAGTTGAGTCTGTTTATAATTACATATATACATTACAGACTTGTTTGGACTTTAAAGGAAAGACCTAACTCTTGGGGCTTTACATCCAGGTCTTATTTGTAACCTAATGCACAGTCCTCTTGTGGCTGTCTAAACTGTAAGAAACCATAAGGAAACACACTTGAACTGTTTACAGGCGTGTGTAAACACAGCCAAATTATGTCTCATTTATAGGTTTAATGGTATTGAATGAGTCCATTTGGATACATTAAATATACATAATGGCCCGAACTGAATGGACTTAAATTACTTTAATGATGCCATATTCATTATTTAGCAGTATGTGGGACTTTTGCCAAAACATGGATTTTCCCAGGACAATAAACCTCTTTTGAACGTTGTAAAAGTGACAAAACATGCAATTCCAAGTGTTGCATGTATATATTAACTCAGCAGCGGTTCACCCGTCTTTCTTTTCGCCTCCGCTGTCTCCTTTGCGAAGACCAAAAATATGTTGCGTTCCTGTCTCTGTTGCGTTCCCAAGACGCATGAGGCCCCAGCCCCGTGTCCCAGAGTCGGTTTAAATGCATTCAAATACGTTTTACATTCAAAGTTGTGGGACAAAGCAGCTTTATAACCTCTGATTTAGCTTTATTACAGCACCTCCCAGCAGTGTTATTGCCTTTTCCCAGTCGGCCCGTTGACCTCTTATGGTCTACTTTATTTCTAGTCGACTACAAACAAGTTTCCTCTTGTTCAACTTTTTTTTTTGTTCTGGTTGTGATCGTACCCACTGGAGCAGTCTGTTGAACTCATTGATCCTGATTGGAGGCAGGAGGTTTTTCTTTTATGTCAGTGTGCTGGAAAGAATCAGTCTCACACTGACTGACTGCAGGCCCTGCCTTGTCTTGTAGAGTTAGGATTTCCACAACATGTGTTTAATTTTTTCACGTGGATTCTATTTCAGCTGCTCAGTTTTGGCATGTGAGATGACAATGGTCAGTTTTGCTTCACCTATTAGCTTTGTCTCTACAATCTGGCAATCTGTACACCTTCTGATATGTTTTAAGTCAAATTTTGTTAAAGATTGGGGCAGAAAATGGCTACTTACATACAGGATTCAATACAAAACCTCCCTGGACATTTTGTCTTCTTGTTTACTGGTAATTATTGTTAGTTGTAATGTTCAACATTTCCATATTAATTAATGCACTGCTGCTCTCAGTGCAGTGATTGATAGGAAATTGATTGATGCTTCAGGAAATCTTTAACATTTGCTGTTTTAAATATTCCTGCATCCACAGTGACGGACATGATTTAACTAATCCTTTCTTCATTTTCTTTGTTGTGGATTGCCAATTCCTCAAACTATCAATAAAACAATTTTTTAATTGATCTAATAGATCAGGCAAAGACCTTGGGAACACGATTTACAGTTAAATTAAGAGGCAATGTATCTACATGAAGTGTTGTCATGTCATGTCTGAGAAATCTGAAATCTGAAAACCACATGAAAGGCTGAACCGGATGTCATTATTACATTCTGATTTTATTCTGAATCATATTTTTCCCTGCGATTGTCTAAATGTTTGTGTGTGTTGGTAGGGACAGGGGATTTCCAAGGCATCCATGGATGGTCTCAGAAGCTTTTTGTTTCATTTTTGTTTGCTGATCTTCAGTTCATTCTGAAATTCATTTATTTCTTTTTTTTTCATTTTGATAAGACCTCATTTAGAGTCATGAGTTTTTCATGATACAACTTGAAACAAACTACTTTTAATACTAGCAGGTTTGATTACATTTTCTTAGAGTTGGAGAGGTTGTCCAAAAAGACTTTCACATACTGTAGCACAGATCAGACTTTTGGTGCTCTGCCTACAAAATCATAGTGACACGGTATGCATGCAAAATAACTTATGGGCTGCACATGATGTTACTTTTACAGCAACCGCCCCAACGAAGGTAGTCATTTTACATACAAAGAGAAAGGATAAAGGTAATGTAGATGATAATAAAGATGCAGAACATACTTTTTACTCTAAATGATAACCAAGACCATTTGAAGCCTACCAGCCTCTAAACTTGTCTAAATCTGAAATTGTTTTACAGCAAAAAGAAAAACATACTCTGCCCCTTTTTCAGACCAAACGCAACTAAAAGTGTCAGAGTTTATTAGTGGACATGTAAGGAGTGAATAACAGATGGAAAAATGATCCCCAAGTTGTTTACCATCGAATTATATCAAAGCAAAAATGTTTGACTCCACATGCAAACATTGTTTTTATTCAGGGGTTTGTAGGAAATGTGGTCCAAATCTTAACCACTGTGGTTAAGATGACTAATAGCATCTATATGTTTATGGTAATTATACCAATGCATTATAAGCAATTTCACAATAATAATTTGATGCTTAAAAATGCTATATATAGCATCAGTGTGAGAAACAAATGAGGACAAGCACAGGGAGGGAGGAGCAAGAAATGCTGAAGTGGTGGATGATGGTGAAGTGAGAGGTGTGCATTGGTTCAGGAGGTAAATAAAGGAGAAGGAGATGAAGGAAAGAGAAGAAGAGGGAGAAAGAAAGGAGGAGTAATGGGTGATAAAAGTCTTTAAAAGAGATGTAGATGGGACGGGATGATAAACAGAGAGAAAGGGGGAGTTGAAGGGAAATGAAGCTGGAGATGCAGGGACGCCTCATGGGGGAGAGAAGGAGAGTTTGGTCATTAATCTCTTCTGTTCGGTCCCACTCATCCTCTGGGAGAACAAAATGAACAATTTCTCGGTGTGTCACAACCTGTTAAGGCATGTATTCCAGTCTCAATAATACAAGTCATTACTCATTAGACAGATAGTGTCATTACACCACAATCTCACAGGGCCCACAGTCACATACATGCACAAGCTCAAACATTATACGACCCACTTTCAGCAGGACTTTATTATATTATTTATCTTTCAGTACTCAGACCGGCGTCATTCATCACTCGCTGACCCCTTGATGTTCCACAACAACCACAGAAACCTCACTCTCCTTCATGTCGAAGGTCTGAATGTGCTTCGTCTTCCAGGCCTCTTTCACACAAACCACAGAAGAATTCCTCGCTGCAGCTTGAAACAAGGCTTAATTCAACTTGTGTGGATTATCCAATTTTTTCGTACCCTTCAGAGGAGACAAACTATCTGTTGATGTGTTTACAAGAGAGTCTCATAAAAATAAAAGATTTCAAGATTTTCTCAGAGTTCATAACACAAAAATAGACTAGCTTTGTTCCAGGGTCACTACAATATGTCCTACATATAGGAGAAATGTTAACATATAAAGGAAAAAAGGTGGAAAGAAATACTTGGTTCCTGAAGAACACACTATTGAATGATAGTCTACTTAATGATTAATGTACTTCAGTCAAACTGTCAACTTAATCCCAAGTGATGGTGCAGAAAATGGGAAAACAATATATTGATATCAACTTCCCTCATCTAATTAGATTAATCTGTCAACAGTTGTTCCCAGATGTTAACTTCCATTAGAACTGATGACTAATAAGCATAAATTGCCTCTAAATCTTTCTTAACAGCATCATACTTCCCATTGAATGCTTCCTCTCAATTCAAAAACATTTCCATTAATGGAAGTAGACTGATGAACTTTTGCCATGAAAAACGTATCTTAGCAGGCAAAATATTTCCTGTTTTGACAGACTTTTGTATCCGTAGAGTTGCAACAGCTTCACAGTGACAACAAAACCTCCATTATGATACATGTTTTGTACATAAAATCCAACCACAAAGTCAGGCGCTCAACTGTTTTGCATTGTTGAGCCCTCTTGAGGCTTCTCATTTACGACCACAAGAAATGATCTTAGTCATAATAAAGAGAGACAGCGTGGTTTAGTAATCAGACTTGTTATGCACTCTTCTAGTACTTTAGATATTAATATAGACTTCTAAATATATACATATGCCAATACAATAAGACTTAATTAGCATAAATAAAATGCTTTTATTAAGTATAAACATTCATATCTACATGTGCATTCTAAAGTTAGCAATACGTATTGCAAAAGCTTCAACGGTGACTGTGTATTCTTATATGGTAACAAATATTACAGTATGTGTATATAATGTATACTCAGACACCCATGATGATAAAAGTGCAACAATTGATCTGGGTCAACCTTGTGTTACAGAACAAATGCAAACGTAACACTGTCGCAATAAAAATAAGTCAAATCAGATTTATTTTTATTTTTGTTGGCTTACATTCATGGCGAACCTAATCGAACTTAAGTTTTTTTTCCCGTAAATCCTTTTGTTGTTTCCTTTATTTAATCTCGTCACGCAAAACCCACAACAAACCTCTCGACTGTAAATCAATGGACTCCAGGTCTTTAATCTTTTCCCAAACCTTAAGGGCAGGCTCAAAGTCAAACTGGTATCATTCTTTTAGGATATAATCACACGTTTCCCTCAGAAATCCTTCTTTTCTTTCAGCGTTGTTGATGATTGCAGGTTGTTGATGATTGCAGGTGTTTAGTAAATGTGGAGCAATGGAGCAACCATGCAGCTTTAAAGTGCAGTGGATGAATACTTTTAGCACCCCTCAGATGGAAGGAAGCCTAGCTAAACCGTTCTTGAAAACCAATGCCATTTTTGCTTTTACAACTTCATTCGTGCCCGGCAGCAGCAGCTCCTGCTCCAGCCAGGAGCAGAGCTTCTCCTCGCTGCTCCGCCAGTCCCCACTGGGAGCCAACACTGACACCACGCTGCTGGAGGCCCAGGCCGTATTGCTGGGCTTACTGGAGGGAAAGGATTCACAGGAGAACCAGAACCGGGACTGCTGCGGTAAAATAAAAAGTTTTCTAAAGGGACTCTGGTGCTCGGAAACACTACCGCTTTTGTCCATAGGGACCACCAAAATCAACACAAAATTAAAGTTCCTATAGTGGCTTTAATATATAAAGTTTGAAATGGTTACCAACTTTTAAATTGATATTAACTTTCTCTCTAGTTGCTTTTTCTTGTAAAGTCACGTACAGTACACTAGAGGACATATTGAGGTTTTGGAGGTTGATGCTGTAAAGCAATACAGATGATTGTTGTTGACCATTATTTATACAGCGATGACTCACCACTGGCGTCAGCTCATTTGCACTTGCGTCTACCACGCAGACAATCCACTTGCTGTTGCTCTGTCGTCATCGCGAACAGAACGCAGCCTGTCATCAGGAACCACAACTGATGATGTTTGGGCCTGTAATTTCCTGGCATTAGCGAGATCCTTTTCAACAAATACAAGAGCATTATTTAAGCCGTAAGCAGATGTTTCTTACAAGGCAGAGGAAAACATGTGTTTTCATGCTGAAGGAGTCATCCTTTAGGTATTAGAAACTGATGGAGAGAGAGACAAAGAGGTGCTGTTTTTAGCCAGAGCGGAATAAACAACTGAGAGGAGGACGAACACCTGGTTTAGAGGTGGAAGTAAACCATACACCAACGCACAATTACATGCCAAATGTTAGCTGGATATTGGTGCAACGTCGGGTAAATAACTTGCATACCACTGGTTGTTTATCATCACATGCACTTATGGTTCACTTCCTTTTCCTGTTTAGGAACCAAGCTGGATTTGATCCTTTTCCAGATTGCCTTGATTATGTCAGAAGTAATGGCCTGCCTAAGACTGGCCGTGTGTGTGTGTGTGTGTGTCTGTGTGTGTGTGTGTGTGTGTGTGTGTGTGTGTCTGTGTGTGTGTGTGTGTGATCGCTGCAACAGCTGTACTGGGTAACAGAGCAGGCACCTCTGGAACTGCCCACCTGAGACCAGACCTTTTCATACACACTTGCCAATATAACTTATGTTGTAAAAATGTCTCCCTCTCATATACAATTCAATGAATCTTTAATGACATTTTAATCAACAACATGTTGCCAAAGCATATACATAAAATATGCAGAAAAAGACAAAAAAAAAAAAGAAATACGACTGAAATAAGAAGATACAACAACTCAAGTTAATTGGGAATGTCTTTCAGACAGTTTGTTTACCAAACTTCTGTCTTTCCTCTCATCTTATTCCATCCTTGAAGCCTCTTGTGCAGTTTCTATTACACACATATTGATTCAATCAACTTATTCTTCCCCCCTCTCTCTCTTTCTCTCTCTGGAGCCACACACAACGCCCGCCGCTGCAGTGAAGACGTGTCTTAATATTCCAGTGAAGTGAATGATTAGTCCTGCTGTGTGTTTATTAAAGATTAACTTTCACTTACTTAGTGTAAACAGGGTTAATTGATTCTCCAGGTAAGAGGGGAGAGGTGTGTGTGTGTGTCACAGGAAGTATCCTGTGGTCACTCAGCTACTTCCTTCCTGAAGGTGTGGTCAAACTTTGCAGGAAGTCAGGCTCACATGTGGTCTGGCTGAGGCATTGTCAACAGAGGGCCCACCTTCCTACTAGCTGTATGTATGCTTGTTAGTAGCTTATATGCTGTTATTATTTGTTGACTTACGCAGCTCATTGTTACTTGAGCCTTTTTACATGAATGTTACTGAATATAATCTCTATTTTTTGCGGTACGTTTTGTTAATTGATGTTCATAATCTTCTGTACTTTTGGAATATTGGATTAAAATCAAATTACTTTGGGGTTAAATAGAAATTATTACACTGGCAACCTTTTATTAGAATATATATATATATTTCTACATTTCAGTTAAAGGTTTGGGATCTGTTTTGCTTTTAGAGCCATGCTAGCTGAAACCATGATCTTTTCCCGAACCTTAACCAGGTAGTTTTAGTTGCTAACTTCCCTTAACCATATGGGGGGCACAAAACACTCATATGAGTAATTTTTGGAACCGATTCGGGCAGCACTGACAAACACCCTATAGTATTTTGTCATTAGGTATGAGGTATGAACTTAACTTCTCTGTGTGAAGAGGTGATTAAATGAGGTGTGATTCAGGGACACAGCAGCCACTTCACTTGCACAGACGATCAAATAACCAGATTTTGCTCAGGAGACACTTCACTTTGGCAGACCATGTATATTATTAGTTCATATACCTTTTATTAAACAGAGCTCAATAACAGTCGGATATTCATCTCTCTACTTGCACGCGGTATGTGCCGACACCTGACATAACAGACAGAGAGGCACTGCCAATTCATCACACTCTCTTTGTCTTTGTAGCTATAGAAACTCTAATGAAATGACTTGACTGGTCGTTATTGGAGATCGTTTAAGGTATATTTATGTCTGAGTGGGATAAACTACCCCATACAGTTGACAAACTGTCTCAGCACTCCAGGTCAAATAAGCCCTTTAAACCCTTTTCTTAAAATACTTTTTTCATTAAAGATATCCGTCAAGTTCATTCTCTCTTTCTTTACTTTACTGTTGTTGTTGTTTTTTTTCGTTTCTTACTGGTGTCTAAGCTATTTGTTCTCTATAGAAACAATTTGCTGTGGGAGTGTTTGGGTTTTCAAGCTGCTGGGTTTCCATCACCGCAAATCAAGCTGTGACTAGTTAGTGGGAGCGCTGTCTCCTTTTTGTCAACAGGCTTTCTAACTTGCTGAGGCTAATCACCGAGGTAATTACTGTTAATTAGGCTCATTAATCATTAGAGCTGTCAGTCTGTTTCACTGCCTGGTGGAGAGCTGGTGTGTGTGTGTTGTATTGGTCGGTAAAAGACAGGCAAGATGGGGTTAACATATAGTTTCAAATACGAAATTTTGTTTTGAAAGAGTAAAAAGATGACGTAAATGATGGCTTTCCCATGCATGGCTCAGCATGATATCATATTTCACCACCTCACTGTAAATAAGTCAGAAAAATTAGACTAGACACAAGCGTGCCATGCAACTAAAAACAACTTATCAGCAATAATATTCAGTAGTTGTCTTGGCTATGCAGATACTCTTTTACATGCAGCACATCAGATTTTTGTGTCTGCATTCATATAGAAGCAGGGTGAGATATGTTAAAACAATAGCCATACATGTTTTTGCAGTAACAACTCTGAGAATAACATAAAGTTTACACTCTTTTACATATAGTACAACATTTTCACAAATGAGGCACATTAGTACAGATCAGAAGCAGGATTATGGATATTTCAAACCATCCAGCAGTATCAAATTCATTAGCAAATAAGATGATGATGATGACATTTATTGATTTATTTGTATATCCCTTAGGTCCGGGTTCCATCAGTACACAGAAATGGCCAATAAGTGATGTTTATGTTGTTGAAAGAGTCGGTTAAATCACTGCGTGTAGTTGTGTAACTGTACAGAGTCGCTTGAATGAAATAGTTCATTGTTTGGTTTGAAAGACGGCAGCTTTAATGTGAAATGTAACACAAGAAGTCGACTGGAGGAATATAATCCCTCCGTTTATTCTTCATACGCTACAACTCAATGAGTTAAATCACTTTCATGGTACCAGTTATGTATTCTAATGGTTCATTGAAACCGTTTTACATTCACCATACGACATGTTTATTGTACAAGACAGTGATGCAATCACAGGGATACACATTCTCCTGTTTCTCATTTAAAACTGAACGTAAACAATCCGGCATGTAGTGGAAGAATAGTGTTTATTCATTCAGCAAATGCAGTTGAAGCCTCTGTGCAGCTTTGACTCTAAACATGCTCTCATGTTGTATTGAATCAGTGGGTGATGAATGTGAATTCAGAATCTCTGTTGGATATCATCGCTTCCTTTCTGCATCATGTACTGATGCTGTCATGCCATTACAATAATCTTATTTTGAAGTTAACTTTTATTGGAGGTTTTATTTTGAGGAACACAATATCATCATGTTGTAGCGGTCCAAAATAAATTGAGCTACAATTTTTTGTTGTTGTATTTTAGTAAATACAGAAGGAATGTTAACTTTAATTATGAACGATTATAATAAACTAAACCATGGTTTCTTTTCTGGTGGTGGAAGTGGCAGTCATTTAGGTGTGTCTGTCAATAAGAGTTGATTTGTGGGAGCAGGTGTTTTTAATTAAGTTGATTAAGTCCTGTCTCTATTAGACAGTAAACTTTATTTAACATAAAAGACATAACAAACTCACAAGAACGCCTGTGTAATATGGTGGGAGAAAAACCTAAGAACCAAAATACAAAAAAGAAAACAACTTTCACGGCAAACCTAATTCTTTCAAGGTGGAAAGCACCATTTCAGATAATGCTGAATATTGTGGGTGTTTTAGATGTTTTCCAAAACCGTAAAATTGTCTTTATTTTTATAAGGCTGTATTAATTGTATGATGTGCCAGACATGTTCCAGGGTCTGAGTGCACAACAGTACCTACCACTTAAGAAAAAAATCTAAAATACTCGAACAGAAAACAAAGCAGTCTTTATATTTCAGGTCAAAATGGCATCTTTGTATTCTAAATTGTGTTATGAGCTCACTGAGGACTGTAGCATTCGATCCATATATGTCTGTGTTTAACATTGTATTGAATGGCAGGGGAATGACTGGAATAAGCCTTCTTTATTCTCATTAACTGGTGCAACAAATTGAATGTAAACATGCTGGTGTATATAAAGGGCATTAGTGTGTGTATGCGTGTGTTGGGGTCTCAGTGATATCATGTTTTATACGGAGGCCACTGTGTGCCAAAGTTACATTCACCCTCTTATGATACATTCTACTATATATGGAAATATGTTCGTTTTACTGAGCCGGAGAGAGAGAGACACCTGCATCACACACACATACACACACAAATACGTAGACACATGCTCGCACTTGTATACTTGTAAGGACCATCATTCTTGTAAATGGCCCCAATTACAAGACTTCCAAAATACAGCCAATTAGACTGTTGTCATGCTATTAAAACGGCGTTATCGGTCGCTATAAGCACCATAGATGTGGGTCAATAGGGACCTATTCACCCAATAGTAGGTTTTATCATCTATTCACATGGACTGTCAAGTTGATAACGAATACAGCATTTCCCATCCCAAACGTGCTCCAGCTACAGGCATATCTTCTTTTGGCCTATAAGTCTTATTCTAACTTTGTCTTAAAAACATGTTTATTTGAAATGTCCTCACTTTTCAAAAAAGCTCAGTCCTCACAAAGATAGAAGTACAAGAACACACACACACACACACACACACACACAGAATGGTGAAGTGGTACCCAGTAAAAACCAGCATACGGAAATGAGACCTCAATTGGGACCCCACGGACCATTGCAGACTCATTTTAACACACACACACACATACAGAAAACTGAGGGCCACTGAAAACACTGGGGGACAACATGTAATGGGTTGCCAGTTTGAATAATATGGACCCAATTTAATTTTGTATTTACGACTGGTGACCACATGCTGCATTAACGTGTGTGTATGTGTGTGTGAGCGTCACTGAATGCTTCAACATATGTGAATGTTTTTCATGTGTAAAGGAATGCAAGTGGTCCCACTTATGTGTGTGTGTGTGCGTGTGTGTGCGTGTCTGTCTGTGTGTGTGTGTGTGTGTGTGTGTGTGTGTGTTGTATGTTTCCCCAGCGCTGACGGGCAGGTCCTGATGATATTAGTATGAAGAATGTGGGTCGTAATGTCAGAGATGGAGACACTGATATACAAATGGAGCAAGGAGAGGGAGAGATCACCTTGTACGGTCTGCTTTGGCAATACTGTGTTTCAACATGGTCATGCCAATAAAGCCTCATTGAATTGAATTGAGAGAGATTTCATTTTTTTTTCTTTCTTAAAACACTTGTTTCTTTCATTCATGTAACAGTACCTCAGTATGACTTTGCGCACTTTAGGAGGAGACAAGAGAAACTTAATTTACCTCTGTTGTGCAGCCTTACATTATCTGTGAAATGAGCCAGTGGATACTGTTGACCCCACCAAATGTATGAACATTTACATTTGACATGATAGCGTGAATATTTTCATCAGAAAAAAATGAATGAAAACAAAGGACACTTATTCAATCAAAAACGAGACCTGGACATACAAAGGCAAACAAATATTAAATGCGATAAAACAAACTACACTGTAACACTGTATTATGTAACACAAACAAGGTGTTGTGCATTAAATTGAAGCATGACACAGTCGAAACACTAAAAGTTATACAAACTCATGTGTGCCCGGACATACCTTTTTATGAAATGATGCAATAACTACATTCCATGAATGTTTTCAACCTGTCTAGCTCACCCTATAAATACCTGAGCAGGTGGTGGGTTCCGGAGACGACAGAAGGTCACTGGCCTCTCTTGCTGAAGTTGCATTTGTTGAACTGTCTTGGTCAGCTTTATGGAGCTTCCAGGGGTGTGGTTTTTGCTTCTGTTTTACTAAGATTAATAATAATAATAATGAACTCCACCTTTTTTGGATAAACTTCCTGCAATTTATATAAACAGTAAAACCATTGTGGCATGGACAAAGTTCATAAAAAAATTATTCATTGAGATTTATTGAGTATAAGGTCTATAATGCATGGGCAATCTCAATGAAGTACAGTCCTACTATGATGCCTTACATCATAGCGTGACTGCCACCATGTGGCCAAAACAGAGATGACATCATTTAGAATCCAGATCTGGGAAAAAGATTAAACGTTTAGTCAAACTAAACTAAATTTAGTTAAATAAGGATCTGAAAGAATCAGCCTCTGTTACATCATTCTGGTAATTGTTTCCCCAGTCATTCATTCATTCATTCATGAAATATCATACTGGCATAAATAAAAAACAGAAATGCAGCACATCCACACAATATGCTGGATTTTTTTCACAGGTCCAGTTCCCCTCTTATGCAGTATTATAGAACAGATGAGGAATTTCATTTTTAAGTAACTGCATATTTTTATTGTGTTAATCAAAAACAATCTGACATGACATTTCACAAAGACCTCTGGGAGTATTACAGTGCACCACGTTAACTTTGGCCTTCGACCTTTGAACTTTCACCTACAGACCGCTCTACGCTCACACACACACACCACTGTTCCTTTGCCATTATTTACAGAGCTCTGCTTTCCCCCAAAACTTTCAGACACACACACACACACACATGAACCACAAGCACACATTTATCTCTCGATCACACACACACACAAACACACACACACACACACACAAGCCTCTCGTTGCGAGCTATCGTACAGGGGTGCGTCACATGGCATGGGATACAACAGGAGTGTTGATTGGAGGGCTGTTTGAACAACAAAGACTCTAATTGGACACTGTTCAGGAGGAATTTTTTTTTTTTTTTTTTTTTCATTGGCTGTAATGTCCCAAAAAATGTTGAGGATGAGTCCTTTTCAGCAGAACATGAACAACACAGATGTAAATCTACATTTATAAGAAAAATAAAAATCCACCACAACATATCAGCTTATCTTTGCACATAAATACATAGGAATAATAATAATATTCAACATTGTGCTTTCTTTCTCGCTCTTTCTCGCCACCGCACCATTGTCAAACGCGTCAGCCACTAACATCGGTCATGCAATTTCAAAAGAGCACAAAACAACAGCTGGCTTAAAAAGAGAGACTCGAGCAAATTTGACATCACTACCAATGTAAATACTCTCTCATTAAAGAAAAAGAAGTACACAACTAATAATCTCCATTTAGTGAATTAGTAGTCTAAATTTAGTTCTGCAGTTTAAATGCAAACAGGTGGCATCTTCCTACATTTAAACTCTTTTTTATTATTCTTCCTTGTCATCTTTTTGCAGTAAATCCTGGATGTGATGTGGTGTCAAAAAGCAGAGTGTCCCTTTTAAAGAAGTCAGTCAGTTTAGTTCGGTTTAAAGAGTTAATTACATCTCTATAAAGAAGGTATATAAATAACGACAATGATTCGATACATCTAAAATCCACTCACAAACCTTGTTTGTGCTGCCTCCTGTTATCACGGCCTGTCTGTGAATTAATGAACACACCAAAAGCCAAATCTAGCCAATTTTTCGTATACTGAAAATCTTGAAAGCAATGATACTTATGCAAAATGTGTGGCAGCAACACAAATTAGACCATATATTCATCGTAAAAATACATGATTGCAAACGTAAAAGCAGGTTTTATGTTACATGGCCATTTGCTTTCTTTCACGTGGATAGACTATGATATAATACAGTATGGTACCACAGGTAGGCTCCTCATCCGAGCCCGTACACACAGTGGACACTAAGGGGGGCAGGCTACACACACCATGTTAGCACAGACGATCAACAAACTTTACAGATAATACACACAGAGAGAAAGACACAGAGAAGGAAGACCTTATCGTACTAATTGTCCATTAGGAAGAGATGACATCGTTAAGCAGCAAAAGTCAATGATATTAATGACTGTAACACGACGTTGAGAAGTGATTCCAACAGTGTTTGAAGTCAGATGGAAGTTTTTTTTTTCTTTGCAGACAGTGAAATGCATTGTGGATAGCGCAGAAGAGCAGCTTTCTGTGCATTTTGCCGTGCTGAACGAGGAGTCGGCGACTCGCTCATCTTTGCATATATCTATTCATCACAAAGAACATATGCAAGAACAGTGTAAAAGAGCAAGGAGTAGAAGTACCGCTTAGAATACAAAAAACAAAATCATAGTTTCACTCATAAATATCATGCTAATATATATATATATATATATATATATACTGTACTGTAGCCCAGAAACATGGGTTGTCATACTAGAGTCCCTCTTCCTCTTCACCCAAACCAAATGATTCATGATTTCTCCTTTATGTTAATGCACAAAACATTAAACACAGCCAAAAGTAAAACCAATAAATAGCGAATTTTAGAGTGAGGTTTTGGATCATCTTCTCCTATATGCACTAAACTTGTCTTGATGTAATCCAGGTCTTATTTGGGCTTTTATTAGCTTTAACAAATTGACTTCTTTGTGCTCCAGCGTTGTCTGTTTACTGTGAACATCTCATCTTTCTCCCACATCATGGAATGCCAGTAGTCTTTTCACCCCTCGTTCTCTAGTGGTTTGGACCAGTAAAGCAATATAATCATATCTTGCCAGATACAACTGCTCTCTAACCAGGACTGCATTGTGTTGTGTGATTTATTTTTGCTGCAACATGTCTCAATGTGCCTAAGGAAACCACTAAAAAAAACCTACTATATAATATAACCAGTTTGCAACATGCTGATGTGTTCCACAGGCTGTCCCACGCTGCTGGCATCTCCACCTCTTCTGAATGACTGCATTATGTAATATGCACACAAAACCATGTGAGGCTACTGGAAATATGTGCAACAAGAGCAACACAGGAAGTTGATCAATGTATCTGTAGAAAGAATGCTTTAAAGAGTGTTTGTCTGCATGCTTGTGCAATTGCACATAAATAGTTAAATGTGTTTCCAGTTAGAGACCGTTACTTTCCAGTATATTCCAGTTTCTCCATTCCTTCCCATTATACGCAGCACCCAAGTCCACCATTTTGTCTACAATGGTATGAAATCTTCAGGTAAGAAAAGCCGTGAGGAGAGGTCATCCAAAACTTTGGGGGCTGGTTTTGTTCGGAGTGGTGCAGTCCATAGAGTTCATACTGTGAGCCACTATCCACATATAACGTGTAGTAGGCAAACTTTAATTACCCAACAAAAGATGTGGTAATCCTGTGTTGTGAACCCCAATCCATATACAGTCAGTGGCAAAGGGAATGACAGGTGAGTTTAAGTTTATAAAGGTGGGTTCACTCCCACGTACCTGCTTATACTAAGCTAGTGGAACAGTGTAAAGGGATCGTGCAGAATCAATTTGGGCAGTAAGGCAGCACATGCAGGGGCTGGCCAGTGGGACGAGGACTCAGGGATTGGGGTACCATATAGTGGGAGCATCCATAGATAAAATATACACAATAGAGGAGGTGTGTGTGTGTGTCTGCGTGTGTTTTCATGTGGTGTGTCTGTACGTGTGAACACCTCCAGGAGTTCTTGGTCTCTCAGTCTATCATTCCCCTCCTTCCTTTATCGTATCAGTCATTCTTTTCTCCCTCCATGTCTTTCTCCACGCTGTTACTCCCCTGCGCTGCGAGGCGCCCGAGGGTTTGGTTTCCCGTCGTGGGTCCGGCGGTTTCTCCCCTTCCTTATCTCCTGAAGATGCTTCCACTTCTTGTTAGCCGGGCGGACGGCGGGGCCCAGAGGCGGGACGTCCTTCCCCGGAGCAGGAAAGGTCTTTTCCCCTTGGTCGCCGCCTCCGCCGGCATTCTTTCGCGCCCAAACTTGCTCACAAATCTGGTCGACGGTGCTCAGGTTGGGGTGGTCCACCAGCTGCATGAAGTCCCGGTACCAAAGCTTTTGGTTGGTCATTGGGGGCGCACCTCCGCTGCGGGGGTCTAATCGGACAGGGGCGTCGGAGGGCAGATTGGAGACTGAGGAGGCTGATGAAGGTACAACTTCCAGGGTGATGCCTAGTAAGGTTTGGGTGAAGCCGTGCTCCATGGCGTGGCACTGGTAGATGCCGACGTCTCTCTTCAGGACGCGACGTATCAGAAGGCCTCGGTCTGTCTGGAGGATGCGGTCATCTAGACGCACCTGGAAAACACAAATAATTTCATTGAAATGTTGGAGCTGAACTATGTGCCATTTGCTGCCATTTTGTCTTATTGTACAAATATGCGTCTTGGCAATATGGGCCCCTGGGCAAAAGGCCCCACCACCTCTCCTACATAGGACCAAGACACACACCTCATGGTTTTGTGACTCTTTGTGGTAATTTTATGTGTGGTTGTTTTGTCTTTTGTTTGGTTGGTTCATGATATACATACTACTGTAAAACCTTTTTGTGTCTCTGGACCATGCCCTTGTCAGATCTCTCACCTCTTCCCGTGGGTTCTGTGGATGTTTCTGGAAGGTCCAGGTGACTCTGGCCTGAAGGGATTTGGGGATACACTCCAAGAAAGTGCTGCTTCCCTCAACTCCATAGAGCTTCCTCTCTGCAACACGGTGCTTATGGTGGTCTGCAGGGGGCAGCAAAGACAAGGACATCATGAGGGTCTACTGTGACTAAGGACTAAGGACTCACTACCCTACTAATAGCAATCCAGGATGAGATGGGCAGGACAGGACAATGCAAGAAAGGTCAGGAGATAAAAGGGCTAAACAATTGGACAAGGAAGGCAGGGAAGGAAAGACCTGGACAAAACCAGTACAGACAGGAGAGACTCAGGAAAGACCGGATGATAGAAACAAATTGATCTGATAATGCTAATAAGAAACCAAAGCTGACTTTGAAACAGTTCTATAAAGACTCAATTTTAAAAATAGTCACTGGGTCTTTTTCAGTCATGTGAGCAAATTTATTTATAAATTAGCATCACAAGAAAAAATATGTAAGCCACATTAGTTCTTAGCACAATAGAGTTGATATTACAATAGAGTCTTAGTCAACGCTGATTAATGAAAGCCTCTGTTGGCTGCTGATGGGAAAGTTCACTACAATCACACGTAATGATGACAGCAACATTGGTGAATATTTGAACATTTGGTCACATGTTTGATGTGTGACACCAAACAAGGACTCTTCTGGTCCAGGCTGATCCTTAGTCATGCATTTTGTCACTATGAGTTATGAGGTTTAGTGATGACAAAGGATCCATTAACCTTAGCCATACGTGGGAGTACATGTGCTCAAATTTCTACAAGATTTACAAAAATAAATCAAACATGCAAGACCGTGATTGAGTCAGAATAAGATTATTTCTAGCCACCAGCACAAATTATTGGGGAAACAATGATGTGTAACCTGTTAAACTTTGGGGCAAGGCCTCTCTCATCAGGGACAATCACTCTGACCTTCATTAGTTTTACACAACCCGGCTTGCATGCCACACGATGTAATCGTATTACCCAGGAGTTGCTAAAGATGGAGCGATTAGCCGGATTCAGTTATGTGGCAGAAAGACAGATAGCGGCAGAATGCTGGTATTGTGGTCTGGGAGGACAGAGGTCACCAGGGGTGAAGGGTGGAAGGATTTGGGATTTTTTGGCACAGGGACAGTGAGATGTCAGATGCCAAGCGTGTCTGTGAGTCAGAGCAGGATCAGAGTAAAGCTTTGTTCTTATTTATTAAATATACCCCTGCAGCAGTCGGCCTAAAGAACTGGTCACAGCTCCAAGAGCTTTCATATTTTCATATTAACAACCAGATAAAACAATAGTTTTTGAATATTACCTCCAGAGCACAGGGTGTTGGGGTCTCCGTTCCTTACATCCTGGCGACGGAAACGTCTGTAAAATGAGTTTATTACAATTTACTATAAGATTAGGGGAGTATTAATTATACTTCCAAATACAATAATTTTCATTGTGTTTTCAGTGTAATGAATGTTCGTCTGCTGTGTGTCATTAGTATTTGTGTCACAGACCTCTTGGTGTTTGGCAGGTAGCGAGTACAGGACGTTCCATCCCAGGCACAGTACGGGTCTCTGGCCAGGCAGCACTCAGCGCAGGCCTTCCCATACACACTGCAGCGGTGGAGGGGAACCTGGGCGATGCCTGTGTCTGAGCCCAGATACAGCTGTTGCTGTGAGGACACAGAGCAGAGGGACAAATTTTAAAAGAGAGTTCCAGGACTTAAAAAGAACCGGTGTGTACTCTTAAATTGGATCATTCAGTTTTCTGTGTCCGTGACAATTTTTGCAATTTATGATGCCTCCTTGTGACATTGCATTGTTATAAATCTACTAGACACATCACAGTGACACCTTTCTCTAGCCCTGACCTAACTCACCTTTAAGCTGCCTTTAACTTCTACTCTTACCAAGCAAACGACAGATACTTGGCCACTTGACCCGGCCTTACATCTACATTGTATCTGATTAGGCTAAACTGCCATGGTTGGCCCCACTGGCTTGATAGGCAGTATCACCTTATTGCCACGGCCTGCTTAGTAGCCCAGCCATCATCCCTACTTAGCTAACTCCACTTATCTTACAAATAGTTATATCAGAAAACTTTTCACACTATTCTCCGCACCTTTAAAGCGTCTTCGAATCCTATCGTCACGTGAGCAAAGAGCAGAAACTCGCCAGTGTTACATCTACATTGTATCTGCTCAGGTTAAACTACAGTGGCTGTCCCAACTGGCTCGAAAGGCAACTTCATCTGAAGGCCATAGTTGTGCATCATGCATCACTATTTCCAAGTGCTGCCTGAGCCTGTCAAATTGTCTTATATTATAAAGTATAAATGTATAAAACAAACAAACCCGTTTTGAGGAGATCTGCATGTCGATGATAGATGAGGCATCCTGAGGAGTAGAGGAGATACAGAAAATTAATTACCATGCTACATATCAAATATATTAGCATTATTAAAGACAGACATTTTCAGATGAATTGCCATGTATACATTCTGTACATAAGTGCTTATATGTACAAGAAATGAGCTTTATCATTGTTTTCTTACTTTGAAGACCTCCAGCTCCTCCAGTAGGAGCTCCTCCATGTTGTTCCAGCTCTCCTTGGGGACGTTGATCACCTTAAGCACTGTCCCTTTGTCTGAAATAAGAGACGCGGTACATGAAGTCACACATCATAACACATCATTTCATTATGTTCATGTTTAAATATAAAGAGTTAGAACTGAAAACAAGTCATTCACCTGTGCCAATGAACATGACATCATACTGTCCGTCGGCGGCGCTGACTCTGTCCACAGCGATCTGTGTGAAGCTGTAGTCCACGTTGGTCCTGACGAAGACGGGCCGTCGGCTCATAGGGTAGACGGGGTTGTACATCAGAGGGTGGTGACGCGCAAACTGGATCACATCGTCTGGGAAACCCTTCGTGGACTCAAAGCTGCCGAATGTCTTGCTGGGACACTAATGGAGGGCAACAGAAGAATGTTTAATTCATATTCCAGCAGACAAAAAACTTTCAGACAAACACAAATGAGATATACCACAAAAGTAAGTGTTGCAAATGGCTGTTGCTTAAATTTAGAAGTAAAGTCTAATTTGTAGTTATTTTTCGGGTGCATTTTTGTGGTACACATTTTACTGAACTTCATTAGGGATGCAAAATGGTGCAAGTAAATTGAGACATTAAAAACAAACTGTAAATACTGAAACAAATCATCAAAACTGAAACCACTTCAATAGCAAATATTGTCCTGGGAATGTATGAACAAGCATTTTTCCTATTTATAAAAGGATTTAGCCACCACCCAGCAATTCAAAGCACTTCAATAATCCAGCCAATCCACTTCTACTGTAAGGGATTTGTTATAGCTCTGCAGAGCAGGACTGACTGTGTGTGCTCTTTGCCATGTTTGGACTCAAACCTTCCACAATGACTCATACTATATTTGATGAGCAAATTTGTTTTTTCGTGTTTACTCTGCATGTAAACTGTTCGAAATTGTCTGAGTTGACAGAGCCGCGGTCCAGCAGGCCACAGTGAGGTGATTATGGTGTGATGGGTCACAGGGATGTGAGAGATTTTCTCCAGGTCAGAGTCCAGCCTTCCTCTCTAATTAACATTCCAGCCTTAGACTTTCATTCCAGATACTGAAACTTTACCAACTTATGCTGTAGCATCATGCAGTTTTCTTACTTTTTTATGGTGTGTTCAGGCGATACAGGTTGCTCATAAAGTGAAAAACCTCTGATCTGGTTCATGCAGTTTAAACTGCTTTCTATGCAGTTTTGCATAATTCTCTTGTAAGCGTGATCGGTTTCTTCTAATTTGATTCGTTCCGCTAATTTTACAGCCCAGTGAGATGATAATGGCGTGAGAGAGGGTTTACTGTAGGCCCATTACAATTACTATTCTGCAGTCATACAATGGGGATTGTTCTGCTGTGGCAGTTAACAGCTGAAGCTCTGCATAACAAATCCTGCTGACGCTATGCTTGTGTGCTTAGCAGAATGTAAGAGCCCTAATAAGCACATATTGATTGGGAGGACTTTTGGATGAAATTAGGTCTAATGCTGCAAGCGTATGAAGAGCTTTTAAGACTTATTGTATATCACAAGGATATTACATGAGATTAATGTATTCATATTGATATTACTTTGTATTTTCACAGTTCAGCACCCCTGTGGCAATACCATAATGCTCCATTACAACTAAAGTTCTTGCATTAATAATTTGATTTACGTAAAAATTATGTATTTAAGAGTTTACTAAAGTAAAAGAAAAAGAAAATGTGCTTAAGGATCAGTAAAAGTACTTCAGAATTGTACAGTTCTTCTGTATATGTACTTTTCACTGGGGTTAGAAACTATTGATACTACTCTATGGATGGGTCTTGGTCACAGTGACGTCACCTATTGGTTTGTGGACTACAGTTTTGAAGCCTCGAGTTTGGCAATTTGGCCGTCGCCATCTTGGCTTTTTGCAACCAGAAGGGACACAAGAGGCTGGAGCTAAGTACAACCGAATGCTGAATAAGACATTTTTAGGCGACCAAAAGGGTTACAATTAACTTTCATGAACTGAAAACACACTGTGAAAGGGTTAAAGTTGTAAGACCAAAACACGGACAACTCCCAGACCGGACAACGCCGTGGTAGCGACCTGTCAATCACAAGGTAGCCACGCCCTAAAGCATCCCCTGCTTTATGATCTATTTGACTCTTTAAATGAACTTCATGCTGTATTGAAGAAGACTTGAAACTAGCGACTGAGACCATAAACTCATGTTTACAATGTTTACTGAGGTAATGAATCAAGTGAGAAGGCTCATTTTCTCATAGACAATCAATACAATCAGACTTATTCTTGCAACTAGAGAAGTCGCCCCCTGCTGGCTGTTAGAAAGAAGTTTAAGGCACTTCAGCATTGGCTTCACTTCTCAGAACCGGAGGTTGCCCACTGGTCGTGACAGTTATTGACATACCATTCCTGGGCGTGGATAGGGGACTTTTCCCTGGAAGGGGACCCACTGGTAGTTGGGCCCCTCTTTGTGGGCGAACGGCCCCAGGAAGGCCCTCCGGATGTCATTCATGGAGTAGAGACACACTGCTGAGCCTTTAAATACACTGCTGCTGGGGGACAGGGGGAGCTGGGTTAGAGACATCAAAACACACACATAACACACACACACTTGTCTTTCTCTCCTTTCTCTCTCTTTTGCACACACACACACACACACACACACACACACACACACAATATGAATGAACTCTGACCTGGAAGTAGAGAAGACAGTGTAGACCAGAGGGTTCTTTCTGTCCCTCGTCTGCAGCAGGAACACGTCGCCTGAGGACGGACACACACACACACATTCAGGTCAGGTGGTAGAGGTCAAAGGTTGAGAGAAAGATAAGCAAAGCCCCATAGCCATGTCTACTTTAAAGAGATGTTTCAGTAACAACTCATTCATGACAAGGAACAAAATCCACTGCAGCTTCGAGCAATGGTTTTTAAAATCAATTTTATCAAAATTTAGATTGTTGATTGCTGATTAAAACACTCTTTTACACTTGTCAGGTTGTGGTCTGCCACAAACAACATGCATTTCGGAGTCTTGGCCCCTAATAAATACAATTCTGCTCCAACTAGTATTATACTATTAAAAAGTAATGTGGTGTAGGTATTTCAGTAGAATAATGTCAACAGGTTCAGATATTTCTACAGGGAGGTCCTTTCTAAAGATTTGGCCTCGGGTGTGGTCAAAAAGCTCTTGGTCGAGAGATAAGGGACTCATTGTTCATATGAGGGAATGTGATGGACAGGTTTAGCCTAAGGTAGGGTTAGGATTTGAACAAATTCTTCCACTTAGTTCACCTTTCAGTGTCACGAGATAAGCACAAAGACGGATCATGTTATGGCCCACAGATATGGTCAGAGAGATCAATCAATCTTGAGAGAGAGAGAGAAACTGCTTGAGCTGCTGTGCAAACCTCATGACCGGAGGTTTGGTGCTTCTCTTTGCGAAATGTGGTATTTTCAAGTGTTGGTTGCTTTACTTTTTTTATTTTTTATTTTTAAGATTTTTTGGGCTTTTTTCATCTTTATGATAGCACAGCTGAAGACAGGAAATGGGGAGAAAGAAGGGACGACATGCAACAAAGGGCCACGGGTCGCATTCGAACCCGGGCCGCAAGTGTTGTTTGCTTTAGTCAGAAATTGTGCATTATTTTCATGATTCAATGAATCCTCTAAGTCATGGCATTTAAAGGTGTATTTAAGTTTAATGGGCTTTTATTTGACTTGAATTTGATTTCAAACACATGAACATGCCTCCCGACCGCAGAAAAATGTAATTATTGCGGCGAACCGCAGTTCATCGCTGCCTGGTGTGAATTCAGTATTAGAATATTGCTTTTATGATTCTCGAAATATGGACAAATCCAGAGCTTGACAGGCTTGCCCGACATACAGTATTACAGTTGCTAAGCTCTGATTAGACAATTGCTTGGAGGAGGGGTTTAGTGAAGGGACAATGGTAGCAGAAAAACAAACATAATTTACACTTTTCCCCTTATGTCCATTCCTCCTAGACTTACCCACATTATTGTACACAAAGGTTAAAGCTGTTTTATCTCTTAGTTGTGAATATTTATGAGTACAGTGCTCGGGTGAACTGGCACCAGACGTTTGTGGAGCAATCCGAGTGAGTTTAGAGTGAAATTATGTCTTCTTTATCATAAAATATATCCTCTGCCCACAACCCATGCTTTAGAAATACAGCTTCTCTTCTGAATCCTGTCTAATGAAAACACATTATAGCCTTTTTGTCAAACGAAGACTCACCAGAGACGAATCTGCAACTTACTCTGAACTCACAACATAAATACTGGCTTCGGATCAGGCCAGAATCTATTACCAATGAATCTCGCACTCATGCTTTCTCCAAGTCTGCAGGAATGTGGGGCTGAATGGTAATCTACAATTGAGGTCAGAAATCCTGGTTAATTTATTATGCTTTCTTCGACTTGCTCTCCCTTTGCACCCACAGAATGTGCCTCTGGGTAAAACGGGTAAAGCAAGGTTGGAAAATTTCAACGCTTTGTTTTGCCTTTTCTAACTTCTGAAAAATGGGATTAATTTATCATACTGCAAGATGTTTTGGATGGATAGTGTCTAAACTGGGGACAGAAAATGGAAACCTAGACCAGCTTCTGCTTTGTTATTGGAGTTGATGTGAGTTCACTCAACGTTAGGACATCTGTTGTGGCCAGAGGTCTGTTGACCCACCTCAACAGAGATCTGCTAAGGTGAAGAGTGTGCTTTCACAAAGTATTCTCATACAATGGTTTGTATGATATCTTACGAAAAAGTTATTCCTCTTTTTTTGTTCGTTTTCCTACAAATGTCCAGCAACACCTGTCAATGTTTGCTCGTTACATGCATACATTCTTTTCAAAATAAACTTCTGTTGTCAAAGGAAACAACTTCCTTAGGTTTAGGAAAAGATCATGGTTTGGCTTAAAATAACTCCGGAAGTGGTTATCCTTAAGCACGTAACTTACGTGACTTCTGGTTTCACATGGGACACGAACGCCGGTCTCCTGGGCGAAAGTCTGGTATTTTTAACCTCAACCTCCTCCCTACGTGGCGTTCGCCACTATTTATATTTCCTGATTCACGATTACGTTAATTACACACAAATTGATTTTGTGGGATATATATGAATTACAGTACATTATTTTTCGTAGGTATAGTTACGGACGGTGTAAGAGAACAGCCTGGCTTTCATCAAGCTCTAAAAGACACAATATGATGGCTTTTACTTGAGTATCATGCAGGGCCTTCATTTCAAACACCACGTTACTATGACATCATGCTTACAGTACATAATGTGTCTGTGTGCACAGTGAACTTACGCAGCTCATCAAAGTACGTGTCGCTGCCGTCGGTTCCTGGCACCGAGCAGATCAGACGGGTCTTGAGGAATGTCGTCCACTTGTTCACCAGACTCCGCTGACCTCCCATGTCATTCTGATTCAAGACAAAGCAGTCAAGAGTCATTTAACAGGAGTGTGAAAAAAGCAAGAGCAGCGTTATAAATTGGGCACCAGCCACTTTCACCACTTTACCAAATTTAATTCTTTAAACAGAACATGACCTCATTTTGTTATACAATCTGTCAGATAGCCAGGTTGAGTGGGCCTGATCCAGATGGTGTTTTTTTTTTAATCACACCCACTTTAATTAAAACACTGGACTTGAGTGATGAAACCATCGCTCACCCTGCAGAGCTGTCCAATGCGGGAGTAGGTGGACTTCCCCAGCCCCTGGGCCTCAACCGCCGTCTCGCGGAAGAAGAAAAACACCTTGTCATCATCGGGGTTTTCACTCTCTGGGACCCAAAAGGAACCAACAAACTTTGGTTCTGGTAGACAGAAACACAGATGAACAGCGTCAGTTTCTCAAACAAGTTTTGAGCTTTGTTGTAAACACAATCAGATTGAGGTTAGATGTGATATAAAGTGAACTAGAATTGATGCCTAAACACACAAACACAGACCATTGAGCCAGCGTGAGTCGTGCTGTTCGGTGCGGATGGAGGGCCGTTTCCCCAGGCTTCTGAAGATGGTGAAGTCCCGTCCCATTAAGTCTGTGGCCACGCCGGCATACAGCTCATCACCTAGGAGACAGAATGAATCGCTGATTGGTCTTGTGACCTTTACGTCTTTACCATCCACCAAAATCAGCTAAAAGTATGGCATGAAAAATGAACACAACAATAATATATTTCAAACCTATATATGGATAATCAGCTCATATTAACGTGCGTGGGTTTACTTACCAACGAGTACAGATGCAGCATTGTGGCGAGGATCATACGGACTCTTCCCTTTCCCGTCCTCCACCTTAGAGGGGTCAATCCTGAAGATGTGGTCCTGATGGCGAGAGAGGAAATGGATTTAAAGTGTGATCACACATACACTTTGTTTCCTTTTGTCAGAATCATTCAGTCATTTTTGGGTTGAGATTTCAGGTTTGAGATTTTGGCAACATGAGGGACTCGAAACAAATTTGAAACTGAGAACTTCAGCTAAACATGATGGATTTGTCTGGACTTCGCCATTATTCACGTTTTCTACAGCGTCAGTCCAGACTGCAGCTTGTTTGAGTCAATTTTGCTACGCTAAGCTTTCCAAGCAGGAGCAACTGCTGGATATCAGGTGTCAACATTCATGTCTTTATACACATAAATCTGGTGTTTTGAGGTCTTTTCCTGCAGTTTGTTCGGATTATGTTCTCACTTATAATGAACAGGTTGGCAGAGGACTGAGGCTCGCTGTGTGTGTGTGTCTGAGTTTGAATCACTGTTGCAGGTGAGAACAAAGTTAGAAGTTGTGATTTAAATATTCATGATATACTATATATAAAAATAAAGAATGGAATACTGCAGTTCTGCAGTTTGTGTTGGTTTTGTTTTTTGTATCCCTCACCTCCATCCTGTGTCCCACCTCCACGAAGGCACAGGTAGGGTGGAAGGCCCCGGTTCCACAGGCGTACAGGTGGGTGCGGTTATAGTGGTGCACAATCTTCACATAGTTCACACAGTCGGACTGAAAGACACACAGAATCACAGTTTATTGAAGGGTAAAAAAACTTCATTGATTTGGATTTTGCAGCACATGCGGGAATAACATTCTGGTGAGGAATTGCTGAATCTTATAACTTACATTTATTGGTCTAAAATGGTCACATCCAAATAGATCTAAAAGATATTGTTGGGATTTGCCTTTACATAAACTTGTACAATGTCACTTCAGGTTGCTAAAACCCAAGAAATTCCCAGAAAAAATACCATAGACGTGACCTCAGTTAGCTACAGCTCAGTTTAAAAGTGCAAAAACAAGTTAACATGACAACACAAGAAAAAACAAAAAATCCAGGACGATTGACAAAACTTGGACTCTCTCTCTCTTTGGGTTTAGTGATGTACATTCCTCACATAGCTCCTCTCAGCCTGTCTGCCTGTGACAACACTGTGGAGTCCCCAACTCCGCCTCCAGCACACTGTTGTGACAGCCTTTGTATCCTGGCTGCACACACACATGCCTACAATATGTTTGTCTACTGAGGGTCAAATTATCATACATGTATGAAGCTCCATGCGAATTATATAACATGTCACCTGCATCGCAGTGGGTGGGTGTGAAACACTGAGCAGGAGATTGTCTCAGTTATCTTCTACTGTTTTCATATAAAATAGATGAAACAAGAAGATGAACTGAAAGGGCAAAGTTTTCTGCTTAATCAGCTTAGTGGCTAATAAACCAAACATCATACAATGTAAACATATCCATCCAAATTTTGGCAACAATCATCATTTTGAATGTGTTTATCAGTGGATAGTCTACGACCTTATCACCTCAGCATTTCATTAAATTAATCTTGATAAGTTGGTTAATAGTCTACAAGTCAAATATAAAATGGACGCTGTAGGAGTAAAGTTTTCCAGTTCAGTTTAGAAGAAAATGTTTATTTTCCACCCCTGAGTTGTGTATCTTTCCTAACATTTGTTTGACACAATTGTTGGCACGTTTTATGACGGCTTAGTTAAAACATTTACACCAGTAAATCTCAGTTTACAACAACTGAACCACACAGAGCAAAAGGCAAAAATAACTGAAGAACTTCATTTTAAAGGAATACTTTGCAAAAAAAAAAGGTTATTTGCCAAAATGTCAGAGTTAGACAATAAGGTGGATACAATATAAGCAAAGATAAGCAAGAAGCTACAGCCAGCAGCTGGTTAGTTTGGCTTAGAAATAGTCGGCACATAACCCCAATATGTAATTTTTACACTTCGGTTTTTGTAAAAAATGAAACAAAAGAGATGTAACATGTTAGTTAATTAGCTTAAGAGGTGCTGGTGGGCAGATTTTGTTACCTGCAGAAAGAGCCAGGCTAACCGTTTCCCCCTGCTTCCAGTCTTTAAGCTGAGCTAAGCTAGCCAGGTGGTTACTGTAGCATTTAGCATGCAGTGATGCAGCCCGGTCTCCCCAAATGGCGTACGAATGAGGTAAGTCATTTTGCGTGCAATAACAGCACTTTTGTTGCTTTTGGTGTGTCATGTGTACGCCATGTGATGTGTTTTCCGTACTATGTTACGTTGTTTACGTATGTTTATGTTACGTATTTTACTTAGTTTAAGTACTTATTTGAAGCCCAACAATGGCGTTTTTCCTAAACCTAACTAAGTGGTTTTGTTGCCTAAACCTAACTGCGGCCATTACCGTAGTTTTTTTTTGCCTAAACATAAACGTGACCATTTCAAAACGATAAGCCCGTGGCATATAAATGACACGTGAAAAGCATGAGATCGGGTTGAGTGATGAGATGGATCTCCACATCTAACTCTTGACAAGAAAGCAAACAAGTGTATTTCCCCAAAAATGTCAAACTATTTCTTCAATAACAACATACTTGCTTGATGTTTTTCTAATACTATTTGCTTCATGTCTTTATGAGCAAGCTGACTTCAACCAAGAGAAGAGGAGCACAACGAAAAAGAGATCTTGTGTTTTATTATCTCACTTCTTACAGCAGACAACTTTCCATACCATTTTTATTTCCCTCCTTCCTTTCTCCTGCTTAACATCATCATTTTTCAGTACCCTTATCCCTTTCTGTCTGTTCCCTCCTCTTATCTAGACAGCAGGTTATTGACCCGCAGTCACATCTGTCCATCTCGGAGTCAGGTTACAGTAAACTGGATCTCAGGAGACAGCTGGAGAGAAATATTTACCGTACACTAACAGACTGGATGGTACATATTCCTTTTCTGGACAGAGCACTCATCTTTACACCAGGCTTTGAAAAGATTTGCCTGTTTTCAACTACCTCTTAAGAGAACATGAATAACATGATTATCATGATTACCACCATGATTATCAGTGGTCTTCAGCTGATGAGCTAATATGATGCTTTTAAATATCTGTGTTGTCTTTACCAAACTAGTCAATTTCCCCTAAAAAATAATCTACTAAATAAGACCTTGGTGTAAACACACATACACTGGCTCTTACATCTAAATCCTCCCTTTCTCTCCTGTCTATTTTTCCCCAGACAGGCCGCTGTAACATCTGTCTGTTGATCAAGTTACAGACACGGTTGGACCCCAGGGGGCCACTGGAGAAGAGGTTTAGAAAGACATGAATCTGACCGTCAATGAACAATCACCCATGTGTACAAAGTCTGCAGATCCTTCCTAATTTAATTTGTTAATCTTAATGTTTTTATTTTGACTTCATTCCAAGTACATTTGTGCCTAAATGACCTTGTGCAAGACGTTATTTGGCTCCCAATTTTGTACAAGACGCTAGAACTGTTTTGGCTTCTCTCTCTTAAAATTTGCTTGATAATTGAATGGAAACACGACAATTGGTGTGTTACTGTGATCTGTGTGTTTAATGACTACCAAATTTCCTTCAATATAAAGATTTATTTATGAAGGGCTGAATGGAGGTCTACAGTATATTTATTATTTTTTTCTGTTTCTCTATCTCTCTGTTATCTACACGTTTACTCTCTTATTTAATCAAAATGTCTTTCTTTATCTGTCTGTTCTGTCTTTCAGCGTCACCCGAGGGTGACAGACAGAAAGGCAAAGGTTATGAAAGCAGCCACAAGCGGAATTGTGGCTCATTAGGCCTGAAACACTCACACACACACACACACATCCGTGTACTTCTATCTTTGTGAGGACACTCATTGACATAATGCATTCCCTAGCCCCTTAACCTAACCTTAACCATCACAACTAAATGCCTGACCCCAACCCTTACCTTTACCCTTACCTAAACCTAATTCTAAACTGAACCTTAAAACAAAGTCTGAACCCTCAAACAGGCCTTTGAAGGTCTGTCCGAAGGTGAGGACTGGCCAAAATGTCATCACTTACCAAAAATGTCCTCACTCTGAAGGTCTGAAACTCAAATTGGTCCTCACAAAGATAGCTGTACAAGAACACACACACACACACACACACACACACACACACACACACACACACACACACACACACATACACACTACCCTCAGTGGTTTAGAACAAAGGCCTGCTTTTCAGCCTTTGAAAACCACTAGGGGGTCAAAGTTGGAGTTGTTAGTGTGTGATTGCATACAGGCTTCTGTATGTGTGTGTGTGTGTGCACGTGTGAAGGTGTTAAACCAATCGACAGGCCGATTAAGCTGTTGACAAACACAGGAGACCTCTGTTTCCTATGAAAGAAAGAGGCACACACACTCCAGTTTTGCCTCCACCCTCAGGCTGACACATACATTTATACACTGAATGAACAAACACACACTTCACCAGCTTCCAAACACCTGTGTTCCTCCGATAAAACGTACTCGTGCCAAGTTTCAATCAACCTTATTCCCATGATTCCCAGTGTGTGTATCTGAATCAAGACCTCCTCCTCCTCAATCTAACTCCCATTGTGTTTTAAGCCCTTTGTGTGTGTGTGTGTGTGTGTGTGTGTGTGTGTGTGTGTGTGTGTGTGTGTGTGTGTGTGTGTGTGTGTGTGTGTGTGTGTGTGTGTGTGTGTGTGTGTGTGTGTGTGTGCGTGCGTGCGTGCGTGCGTGCGTGCGTGCGTGCGTGCGTGCGTGCGTGCGTGTGTGTCAGAGGGCAGGAGGAAAAAGAAAAGGTACGAAGCCAGAAGACGCTTGAAAGAGCTTGAAAAGATCAGAAAGAAAGGAGGAGGTGAGTTATGCCAACCATAACGTTTCCTCAGTGTGGGTGTGTCTGTGTTAAAGGGTTCACCGGCTAACCTTTGACCTACCACTGACTCATTAGTTGAAACAGTGAGCAAAACGCAGGCTGTGACCTCACTGAGCTTTAGGTCTTGCCTTCATGTCTTATAAAGCTGTATTGTTCCTCAGTGGATGTCTTTTTTCCCTTTCCTCTCTTCATCCTTTCCACTCTAGAAATGATTAACCCAATCTATCCATTTATTATTTCAGCCATTATCTGCTACTTCTCTTCACCGGTCTGCCTCACATTAACTAGGTTTTATTCAAGCATGTATTGAGTACAATTTACTCAATATTACAAGGATTTTTCATGATCCTTAAAGCAAAAACAAATTGGACATCAATGGCATTTTTTCCACCATACTTATGTCATAAGTGTTGCTTCTTTAATATATTAGCATCTAGTCATTGGTTATATTGTCAGGTGTATATTCTAATCTTTAGACAGCTAATTTGGCCAAAATCTTCTGATATTTAAGAACAACCCCCTCATTTTTCCCATTTATCTGGCACTGACATTTTTTCAATCTGTCTAAATGCACATTTTCAGCTATTTTATTGCATTATTATGAACGTTTAGATGAAAACAGAGATACTTTTTAATTTTCTTCCCCTGATTGTGTCCGAGAGCAAAGAGTCCCAGTGGTCCATCAAACTTTAATAAAGTTAATGGCTGAGAGCCTTTGACTGAACACACAGACCGATGGCACACAGTAGACGGCCATTAGACACACAACACAGCACAGTGTAATATCCCAGGAATGCCTTCCATTGCTTCTGCTGAACAGGACAATGTAGCAGCGTTGACGTTTGTCTGACATATTTCTCCTTCGGCAGAATGATTTCTGGACTCTGACCTTCTACTGTACAGCTATGATAAAATCACTTAGGAACCCATCGAGGCACAGCAGGATTTCCTTTTTTTCGATTACTTGGATGGAAATTGTTTCAGTAACTGTGTTCACCTTGAATTTACAAATGTAGTACTTTTAAGCCAAGCCATGATGTTTTTTCCCAAACCTAACTAAGTGGTTGTGTTGCCTCAACCTAAGCAAGTGTTTTTGTTTGAATTCACAACGTTAACCACGTCTTTACTGCTACCGTAGTGGAGCGTAACAGTTTGACACGCTGGGCTACCCAGTAAATTAGAAAGTGACACCAAGGGGTCCTGACAAAGGGTCAGTATGTGACGAGTTGGGATGAGAACATGTTGCATATATTCACGGCCTTCTGTTGTCAAGAAAAGACTATTTTGTATGACAAAAAAACTTAAGCATTGGTTAAGTAAAGCCATTTCATGACCAATGCTGGTGTTGTGAGGGCAGTTTCAGGCTTTAAACAGTAACTCAACCTCAACCTCGTTTTCCACTAATATCTCAGTGGGTCAATGGATTCTAACTGGTGATCTTCTTTTAACTGGTGCTAACATGACAGCGTAAACACAATCCATCACTTCTGTAGGTTTAAAAGTGGCTCCAGCTCTCCAGTCAGAGCGCTGAGTCAGACTGAGTGTCTGTCAATTGTTTACTGCTACTGTCTGACTGTGTTTATGTGCATGTGTCTGTGTTTGTGTTGGTGTGTCTGTGTGCATGTTAGGTGGCTTTTCTGTGGTCTATGGGTGTGTGTGCGAGAGTAAGTGTTTATTACATGTCTTTATGTGGGCAACTTCTTAAGCCCAACACATACCTTGTGTGTATTTGTTGAGCTACCGTGATACTGCTTACGTGCTGGAGAACTTGTTTTTGAACTAGCATTGCAGTTCATTTATTTGTCTCTGTCCACTCATAATTTAAAAAATGAACACGTTATATCTCGCTTGATTAATCTACGGAAAAACCAAACTGTAAAAATGGCAAGCTGTAGTTTTATGGGGGTCACGCCGGCATGAGGAAGTTAGCCACACATAAAGATGGCCGCCATTCTGACCATCCCATGGATGTATAGAGAGAACTGGATACAGCGTTGGAGGTGGGGCCCCGTTAATTCCTATGAGAGTTGCTCAGTGGTGCAAGAAGCCAAAATGGCTCGACTGCCGAGTGATAAAGTACCCGGATCATCCGGCGATCTTCCGTATCCATTGGGCCCATAGAGCAGGCGCAGTGGCGTTTCCTTTAACCCCGCCTCCCAGCCCTATGTAAGTCTATGAGATAAAGTCTTTTTGGGCCCAATGGCATCACATGACAGACAAATTGTAGTGCCACCGTTTGGCAACTGCGAAAAAATTTGCTTCAAAGCCCGGCGCTCTTCCTGGAGATTTGGACCATCCTGCTACATTGATTTGAGCAGCACATGTGCTAATTAGCAGCATATATTACGGTGTAAAAGGTGCAAAAAAAGACCAATCGCACCGTGAAAAGGTTAATATGAGGGTAACTGCGTGAGAAGAAAGAGAAAAGATTCCCAGGAACGAGTACACAGAGACGATGGGAGGACTGAGGGGGTCGTACACAACATGAGAAACTTCTGGTTCCCAGAGAACAACTAAAATGAGATACAGAAAGAGAGCATGGGAAGAGAGGATGCCAGAAAGAGAGAGAGAGAGGGAAGCAGGAGAGATCCAGTGGGGGAGAGAGATGTTGGCCTATTCCTACAGAGAAACACACTTCTCTGTAATTAGGGTCAACGGTGTGAGGTCAGCTCAGCTCTCAGTGTGTGGGTGAATGTTCACAAAGACACTAAAAGTCCAAAGGAATACGAGGGGAGTGAGTGTTTAACAAAGGATAAAAATAACAATTCAAAGACCAGAAAGGCAGGAATAACAGCTGACCAGGGAAAACTCCTTTCAATGCAACATTTGTCTTTAAAATTCCCCCCAAGTTATTTTATTTTATTTTCTTATCTCTTTCTCCCTCCAACTCCCCTTCCCTTCGTCCTCTGGAGCAATTTTACTAATTCACACACATACACATACACACAGAAACCTGATCATACACACACACAGTCAGACAGACTCCTGGTCAGGTGAAACTGGAGCCTGGGGTTTTCAATGAATGGAGCCCGTTGTCTGTCTGCTACAGCTGTGTAATCACACTGATGACGGGTTTGTTTTATACACACACAAAGAAAGACACACACACACACTGGATACTTAAACATACATGAACAAACGTATACACACACACACTGTTAAACATATGAATAGGTACAGTATATAAAGGCAGATTCGTGGCATGTCAGGACACATTGATGGGAAGTTACTGTTTTACACACCTACGCACACACACACATATATATGAGTGAGCTAATTGTGTGTGATGTAATCCTGGGTGGTCTATAGGCTCTTGGTGGCCTCTACATGTCGGTCAGCGAAGGCGAGCCTGCTCTGCCCAGACTCCATCCACATACATCACATTTAGACACATAATCATCACATCCAGTATTTACTCGACATATTCTGGGAAACTAAAATGTTTCTCTTCTGTAGATCAAAATAGAAAATCTTGATTTTTAAACCTTTTTTGGAAGTAGCAGGGTGGCCTATGTTTTAGGAAACTGTCCTGAGAGCATTACAGTAGGTCATGAGATCAATCCTGGCAACATGTAGCAGCCGTGCATGTTGTCAGTCAGCTCCCTTCCTGCACACTCGCTGCATTTACAAGGACACAGGAAACCATGTGCCTTTTTAATTATGATTTCATAATTAGCTAGATTCTTATCTTGTGATATTTCGTATGACTCCTTTAATGTAGTTATTCTGTCAGTTCGGAAAAGGACAGTTTTAACCTCAATCATGCCTTCCTTGGGTTAAACATACACTGCAGCCTACTGTAATGTAATCTAACACGTGTTTACATGCAGTATAGTTAATAAACAGATTTGTCCCTCCAACCTTATTTTGGAACCATGGCTTAATTACTGTACTTTAAGTGTATTAGTGCTACAAGATGCTCCTATGTTGAACTGTTAAGCTGTGAAACTGACTTACAGGAGACATAACGTTGACCTCTAGAAGCTACTTAGTGCCAATTTCAGTTTAAGTCAGAATTTTAAGTAAATTATTCAAGAAAGCATAATTTCTTTCCTTATAACCCTTTGCATTGCTGTCACAGCAATGCCAACTGCTTCTCATCCCAACTTGTCACATACAGCCACTTTGTCACGCCCCTAAGTGTCCCTTTATTTTTGGCATCAAAACCACTATAGTTACCCTTGGCGTCACTTTAGGATTAGGCAACAAAACCACTATAGTTAAGTTTAGGAAAGAGCTACATGGTTGGGCTTAAAATTACTACGTTTGAACAGTGAAAATGACACTGAACGTTGTGAACACGGGACACAAACGAACAGCAGATTGTAACGTGAAAGTGAAACTTAAAACATGGGACATGAAAACATGTCTTTGTTGGACCCATACACCTCCCCTCTCACCCGGTGTGTGTCTTTGCATTCTTAAGACTATGTCACCACACTCCCGGCGCACTTTCTTGGAGCGTTTACTGTTGCAGCGGATGGGTTTACATTGTAGTTAATGGAACACCCGGTGCGTTTCATACCGGTGCTAAACGGTGTCTTGTGCGGCAGTACTGAATGCTGACGGCTGTGATAAAGCCTCCGAAATTGACGCCCTGGGAATGAGAACGGGCTGGCAATACTTACCCACTGTGATGCACATGCTCTCTCTGATTCGAATTCCATAATATGTAAACATGGCCAAGAAATCTTGTTTCTCAGTAATCTAGCTGTGCTGACTGGGTTTATCTAATTCTTTAGACACATTTTGTCACGGTTACCTCCATTTTTCCCTGTATTCCCCTCTTCTCCTGTGTCAATTCCTGGTCCCCGTTTTGCCTCTCTGTGTGTGTGTGTGTGTGTGTGTGTGTCTCGTTACCGTCATGCTGCTCACCTGGGCCTATCAGCACACCTGTGTGCAATCTGCTCATCAGCTCTCCTGTATATCAACCCTGGCTCTTCTCCTACTCTTCACCAGATTGTTGTCTCAACTGCGGTAGCTACGCTCAGGCCTCTAGTTTAGGAATCTTTGCAAATACTTTTCCTCGTGTTCTGGAAACCTGAATTAATGCTTGTTTCCTGTGCTCCTGGATTCCTGTTGGCCTGTCTGCCATTTTGCCTGCTTGCCAGCATATACTTCCCTTTGCTACCTCTGCCTGCCACGCTCTCCAACCCATCTCTGTCTACAGTAACATCACAATAAACCTGTTAAACTTCATCGACTTCTGTGTCAGTGTCCTGTGAGTGGGTCCTCCTGACTACATCCCAACAAATTTAAGTTTCATACAGAACATGATGTTTAATAAATTAGTTTACTGCATAAAACGCACACTCAGTGCTGAGGGTAAACTGCAGTGGAAAAACACAAATGTCTTTTGAGATGCTAAGCCAGCCAGAGGGTTTAAAACAAACAGATTTTAAGGATGTGGTAGTAGTATTGCACCTATTATATGTCATCCGTTTAGACGTGGTGTTTCTTGTGATAACTCCCATGACTCTAGTGGATTAAAAGGTATCATTGTGTTGTGCTGGGTAGGAGCGGACAGTCGTCCACGAGGAGCTCCACAGCCCTCTAATTTAACTCTGTAATGTATGTCTGGGGGCTGACGAGCAATTTTTTTAAAAGGATGTTGTGTAATGGATTATGGTTCATACACAGTCACTTTGTTTAAACTTTGTTTAACTCTTCACATTGGATAATAAGTGTGGTCTTTATATTCCCTATTAGAGAATTTTTAATACACAGCTGAGGTTTGATCGAAGATAAAGAGGTGTGAAGAGACTTACAGTGATGTCCTTGCCAGCCCAGTTACACTCCTCCCTCCAGTCGACGGGGGCCGGCCAGTAGATCTGAAACACAGAAGCCAAGTCAGACGATCCTGTCGCCGAAATCTGAATTCATTATCTGAATTGATTTACTAATTCATCGTCTGCTTGACATACGTTTTGAGAAATTATATATAACTTTAAAACTTTTAAATACTAAAAACACAAGTGTTTATTCTGTTATTCCGGCACAGCTCAAATGAGACACCTAGAGGTTTGGATAAAAAATGATTTATATTGTCTTTTTCGGAATAAGGGCAAAAACTGGAATGTTTTGTGCATGTAAACGTAATCATTGTAAAGGAGGTAGACCCCACTACATTGTAAAACTGCTTCAGCTGTGGTGAATCTGCACATCCAGGTCATAAATCAAACTCGCCCATAAACCCAAAAACCAACAAAGGCTTCACATCCAACGCACCAAGCATGTCATTTTCTCCGAACAGCTGTGAACAGATGTTTGTAGTGGGCTGTATTTATATCTATGTTTCTCTATGCATTTAAGTGCAGTGCACTTTGTGTTTTTTCCAGTGTGTACAATTGTGTATAAATGTATTGTCAGCTCCAATACCGGTATTCCGGTCTGTGCCGTGTGTGCCTTGGCTTGACTATGACTATTACTATCCAAGGGCAAAGGTTTCAATCAAAGCATGCCATTTAGATATTAATCCCTTTTTTTTTTTTTTTGGACAAATGCTCTCTTTTCATCCTTGTCCACCTCTTTGATTCTCTACCTTTCTCTATTAATCCCACATTTCTCTTTCTTCTCCTCTTACATGTGAAGCTGCTCACATGAGTGGTTTCATATGTGCAAGAATATGATTCAGTTATTTTCAAAGGAGCATGTTGGTAAAATGTGTCCACAGTTTTGAATGTTTCTCTTTCTTCCATGCCTTTAGGTCCACTTGAAAACAAATAAAGCGTGTGTGGCCTGGTGACAGTAATAAATGATTCTTAGGAATCAGAAAATATGGCAGTAGTTGTAAATACAAAAAGCAAACACTTCCTGATTTCCATCCCGTGCCAGTATAATCTCCTTGATCTAGTTTGTCATTAACACAAACTAAAGTAGTAAAGTAATTGTATGATAAGAGACATATAAGGTCTCAGTTCAGGTAAATACATCTCTTGATTAACTTATACGGTATATTGCTATGAAAAACACAGTAATTACTGTTTTGTTTGAGACAACATCTTGAGCTCATGAGAATTTCAAACACATCGCAATCAATTAAAACAATATTGAATAAAACAAAGTGTACAAAGTGTTGAAACAACAGCAAAATAATGTCATTAGCATCAACAAACCTTCCATACCCCCACATGTGTTATGGTTTTATTCTGCTGTGGGCCAGTAAAAAAATCTATATATTACATGTTGTCTGCCCAACAAAAATAGTTCCTGATTGATTGCTGTTTCTTGCTGATTTTGGTTCTGACCAACCTTGTGTTCCTGCTTGGCGATGTTGTCCAATGATAGCGACAGCAGAAAGTTCTTGGCCCCGACGAAGAGGCGGCCTCGTTCTTCATCCAACAGCAGAGCGCTGAAGCAGCAGGAACGCTCCAGCTCGAACCGCCGCACTCCATGGAACTGCTGCAACTCTGAAAACGCACAGAGATACAGGATTATAGAGCGTGGCAACTCTTAATCTGTCTTCTGTTAGATGTGATGATATACTGATGACATCCCATAGTTTTACAACACACAACGAAATCCAATTAATGCCAATGGTTAATGGTCCCTGCAACTTCCATACATACAGAAATAGACCAGAAACCTTCAATTGAAACAGAGAGACCTTTGGTTTTACAATTCATGAACCATGATCAGGCTGTTTGTCAATGTTTGACTTTTCATTGTGAATTAACAACAAAATGTATGTTGTTATGTCGGGACAAATTAACTGAACATGCCCTCCTCCTGTTGCATGCCACGTGCAAACTCTCACAAGTTGTTTCAACTCACATGGTGCTGTCAACAGTTAGGCAAAATAGAAATAATTACATTAGTTATGGCCATTATCCATGTGCTCAGTAAGTCTTCAATAAAGTAAAAAGTAACAGTTATGACCTAAGAAAGACTTTGATCAAAGTTACAATGCCAAAACAACCTCAAGTCATCAGAGTCTTCAGATCTAGTTGGTTGGCCATGAGGCTGCAACAAGTCATATGGTTGATAAAGAAGATTACCACCTCATTTTAGTATTTAAATAACATTTCTGTGTTTGTGTCCTCAGGCCAGCGACATGTGAACAGAACAGGACAAACTCCTCTGACAGTATAATGACACTATATTGGTTTCAATGGAAAAACTGAGTGTCCTTGCTGTTTCCAAACTGGCAAGAACAAATTCTGGGGGAACAGTGCCCAGGAAAATTCAGCTTGTATTTGTAAACTAAAGCTATAATAGTTACCCCAAGCCTGTGGAAAAAAAAACTGTGTTCTTGGCCGGAGAAGCTGAAGAAATAAAGGGACTGCATCCTCACCCTGCTGGCCTGCGCTTCAACTAGGAGCTCAAGAAAACATTGCTTAAACTTTAAAACGGCTTTATTAGTCTGCCATTGTTCTAATGAGAATTTATAGCTTTTATTAAGACCCCACCCAACAGCCGCCTGCATGACATCAGGGACTGTAGGTCTACTGCTCTTGTTTCTTATTAATGTGCCATTTTCAGCAAATGTTATTATTCAGTTGCACCATGCTGTGATGATAATAATCTTGGGCCTAAAGAAAACACCTACTATACTGAAAATGACACTTGTTTAAGGCACCGGTTCTCTAATATTGTTAAAATAAGTATTATTACATTAACAGGCTTTCGTTCAGTAGGCAATGCAACAGATAATGTTCTTATGTTTGTCGTGTTAGTTTGAAATACTAACATTTGCATGACCAATTGTCATCCCTTGAGCTGCACTGCTAAAAAGTGTTCCTCTGAGACTTGAATTACCATGTAAAATAGTTATTTTAAAGGGGACCTATTATGCTTTTGTGCTTTTCCCCTTTCCTTTAGTGTGCTATATAGTTTTTTGTCCATGTAAAAGGTCTGCAAAGTCATAAAGCCCAAAGTCGACGCCAAAGGGAGTTACTCTCCCCCCACAGAAACACTGCTCCTGAACTGCCTGAAACGCCCTGCTTTTCTTCCGTAACGTGGTGATGTCAGCAAGCAGGCTTGTCTCATACACCGTTCGTATCTATACCTACAAAAAGTAATGCACTGTAATTTGTGTACTGTATATCCCACAAAATTTAAAAGATTTAAAAGACTGTATGCATGTAACGAAAGGAAATTGACACGTGTTGCAGGACATTCGTAGGAAAACGAATGAAAAAGAAGAAATACTTTTCGTAAGATATCAGACGAACCGTTGTATGAGGATACGTTTCACCGACTAACACACTTTGCCTAGCGGCTAACTTGGCACGTCTTAAAACAAAGCTAGTTAGAGTGGAGCTGAAGCTGAGTCCGAAGAGTTTGGTTCGGTTGACCAATCACAACAGTGGACCAGCTGACCAATCAGAGCAGACTGGGCTTCTTAGGGGGGGGGTTTGCTCAGAGAGAGAGTGAAAAGAGGTGCTGCAACACAGCCGGTATGAGAAAAATAAAGCGTTTTTTGAACATTAAAGCATGTAAACATGTTCTAGTACAAACCCCAAATACAAGTATGAACCTGAAAATAAACATAATAGGTCCTCTTTAATGACTAACTACTTGCACATTATCCTACTTATTACTTAACTCATTACAAAAGGCATTACAGCAAACATGTGACTGAATATTCTACTGAATAAATCAACAGACTGCTGCTTTTGGCTATGTTCTGCTTACCTGCAGGCTAAATGAAATCAAAAGTCATTTCACTGACACATGAGGTCATTGGGATCTCTTTTAGTCCTTCATGTGTCAACTCAAACTAAAATATTCTGCCGTCTTTCCATCCCCTGTGCTACACGTTACCTTCGGCCTAAATTAAAGGGAGCACATATCTCAGCTGGGCAGACGGCCTTCGGCGAGCCTCACGTCCTTGGTGAGTTAGTTCAGGCTGTAATTGCCAGCTCTCAATGATGGAACACATCCCTGGTTTATGTGGTTGTGTTGGGCACCGAGCGGCCTTCTTCTAACTCACAATGCTCCAGATGAAACACGAAACCCTGCCACTGTGTGTTTAAGCTCTGTGCGTGTGTGTGCATCTGTTTGTGTGTGGCTGTGAATCACAGCAGCCACAAATTACAGCTGGCTGCTGTTCAGGACAGTTTACTTTGAAAAGGATGGCGGCATCTCACATGAACCATGAGAAAGTGTGTTTCCACGTACTGTACACAGAATAAAATACACATTACGTGCAGTGCAAGAGACGAAAACTCCACAGCAAGACTTCAACTGTCCTCCTCAAAGCTTTGGCTCTTACCTTTATAGGAGAGCTTCATGCGTGGTGAGGAGGAGGAGGATGAGGAGGAGGAGGAAGAAGAAGAGGAGGAGGAGGAGGAGGAGGAGGATGAAGATGCAGAGGAAGTGCGGGTCACGGTGGCGGAGGAAGCGTGGGCGGCGGCCAGACCCAGCAGGAGCAGAGAGCTGCAGGTGACCATCATGGCCGCCATCATCATCATCATGGTCATCATCTTGGCACGCTTACAACAAACTCTTTCCTTTCAAAAGAGAGTTTGAGTCTGTGAAGTGACTTTATTGTGGTTTTCAGCTGGATTTCGGTCCGGAGTCTTGTTCTGATTCAGAGCAAAATCCTTTTTTTTTGTTTGTTTGTATATTAGATGCAGTCCACCTGCGTTTGCACTGGTTTGGGCTTAGTCCTGTTTCTCGAGGATTCAGGATCAGATTCTCCCTCTTGTTGTGCTGCGTTAGCAGACCTTCAGCCTCTTCCGGGCTTCCTTTTAAGCTCTTGATAATCAGTGCAGTCTTTAGAGCGCCCTCCTTGATTCTGAAGAGTCTCTCTTGGCAGATTCACCGCTCCTCTCGTGAAGGACGACCAAGTTCACCTCTCACATCCAAGACGGGACAAAAACGTCACACATGGGCATGGAGACCTAAAAATAGAGACAGAAAGGGAGAGGATTTAGAAATGGACACTACTAGCATATGTTTGCATGTGCCAGGGATGCCCCTGCACACACACACACACACACACACACACACACAAGCACTGGCGTCTGAGGTATATTTAGTCAGAGTCAGATTGATGCCCCTGCCAGGCTGTGTTAATGCCAACCTCCATTATGGCAACAGCACTATAATCTCTTCACATTACACAAAGACTCAGGGACGGTATCCAAAACACACACACTGACCGTGATGAAGACTCTGTGTGTGTGTGTGTGTGTGTGTGTGTGTGTGTGTGTGTGTGTGTGTGTGTTTGTGTGTGTGTGTGTGTGTGTGTGTGTGTGTGTGTGTGTGTGATAGATATGCCATGTCCACTGCCAAGCCAAGCACAATCTCCCCATGTCTGTGACACTGCCAACTCAAAGTGGCTTCCCCCTCTTTCTCTCTCTCTCTCTCTCTCTCTCTCTCTCTTTCTTTCTCTCTCTCTCGCTGCCTCCACACTGGCAGACGGTGTCACCAGATGAAATCTCTTCATTGCTGAGGACATAATGAGCCGACAGTGACGTGGATGGATGGATGGATGGATGAGAGCATTGGTGCTCAACAGACACAGTCACTTGTGAGCGAGTCCAGCTGCAAAAAAGCTGTTTGCTTTTGTAATGAGATTTAATGTCAATATAGAATTACAGTAGTAGATAAATGACATTACAAGTTATCCAAAGCTTCAAAATGTTGGTTCTTATAATCTTGTTTGCACACGGCTTCTCGGTTTCAGAGTGTATGGGGACTTGGTCAGAGAAACAAAGAAGAAGAAAAGAATCTCTATAAAGTAATTTGAGAACTGGAGACAGATTTAAAATGACAGATTTCTTATTGTTTCGGAAAAATCCCCAATAACTTTGTGCCTCGGTTGCGAGTGTGTTGTTGTAAACCACAACTCCACCACAGCAGCAGCAGGAATGAGGTCACTGGTTTGTGAAGCCTACATGTATATGAATGTTGTGCAGTGTGCACGAGACAGAAGCACACTCACACACACCTCTCTCTTTCAGTACTTTGGACTCTGCGGTCGGCCGTAACAATAAAGCCTTTCAGTAGAAACAGTCTCCTTTATTATATTACACCTCACAGTTGGCACTCAGTCAGTAACAGGCAGACAGTCTGCTTTTCACTTTCAATCTTTGCTTCTTCTCCCCCCTCCTTATAACTGGATCTGACTGTCAATGACTGGGGCGATATCAGGCAGAATAACAGTTATTATCTTTCTTTACAGGGCTTATGGTTTATATATAATAATAAAATGCTTAAGAAAGCCCATGTAGACAAAATTGGCCCAACAGCCCCCTTAGGACTTATCCAGATCTTGCAGCCATATATGGGCTAGACCCAAGCAGCATTTCAGATTCTGGTGAAAGAATACAGCCGAGTGAGCCAACTCCCCGCTGCCATTATCCCGACTCAGCTGGCGATGTGGTGGGCCTCTAGGTCTACTGTAATGTAAGGTAACACCTGTCTTCGGGTCTTTCAAGATGCAAAAACAACACAAAACAATGACAAATATTGTCCAGAAACCCTCACAGGTACTGCATTTAGCATAAAGAATATGCTCAAATCATAACATGGCAAACTTAAGCCCAACATGCAACAACAGCTGTCAGTGTGTCAGTGTGCTGACATGACTATGACTTGCCCCAAACTGCATGTGATTATCATAAAGTGGGCATGTCTGTAAAGGGGAGACTTGTGGGTACCCATAGAACCCATTTTCATTCACATATCTTGAGGTCAGAGGTCAAGGGATCCCTTGGAAAATGGCCATGCCAGATTTCCTCACCAAAATTTAGCGTAATTTTGGAGCGTTATTTAACCTCCTTCACGACTAGCTATGCTAGTATGACACGGTTGGTACCAATGGATTCCTAGGGTTTTATAGCTTCATATGATGTCAATATCTTCACTTTAGAAACTTTAGAAAGCTTTAAAACTGAGCCCGCTACAACCCTGAAAATGCAAGTTGCATTAATGCGTTGAAGAAATTAGTGGCGTTAAAACGAATTTGCGTTAACGCGTTATTGACAGTGGTCCACTGTACATTGGAAAATATTTGGATCACACTTTTCTGAAACGCAGCCACTGTCCGCATTACACAGATACATTCTGGTCAGGCTCGCTCGGCGTGCTTCAAACTCATACTGTGAGCGGTACCGGAGCAAAATTGGAGCGAGATGGAGTGTGAGATAAGGTGACACTCCCTGCTCGCTCGCGCTCCACTTTGTTCATTCGTTTTAAGTTGGGAAATCTGTACATTCATTTAAGAAATTCTGACGCATCTACTGCTGAAAGCTGCGATGATCACTTCTAAGAACACATATGGATACTGAAATACCCAAAGATGAGAATATATACACAAACTCTATATACACACACACACACACACACACACACACATACACACACAGAAAGACCCGTCAAGGCTGTTGGCACAGACTTTTATGAATAATGGAGCTATTGAGGCGTGGAGACAGGGGAGCTCTCATAAGCTCATGGCTCCCAGGCCACAACACAACAGGACAGAGCTGAGCAGGAACATAAACTCCCACATACCCTGCAGTATGTATACACACACACACACACACACACACACACACACACACATGTGAATGCACAAAAAGCGCACATACATACAAGCTTTGAACAGCACGCAACCTGCCACCTTCTGCCACCACTCACTGTTTCAGAAGTGCACAAAGAGGCGTTGTGAAGTGTGAATCGTCTGGGAGACTTTTATATCTCTGGGCTGCTGAATTCAGGTGTGAAGCAGAACACTTCTAATTTATCCCAGCCAGTGTCAAGGAAGTGATTATTATGTAAAACTCATTAATAAATTGTGTGTGTGTGTGTGAATGAAAGACAGTGAGACTGTGTGTGTGCTCAAGGTTCTGCGCTGAGCTGCAAAGACGCTGCAGTATTTCAAGGAGAGGGACGTCAGCGCTTTCGTCAGCTGCAGCTCCGTAACACACACGCACACACACACACACACACACACACAGAAACACACACACACTGAAACACACACACACACAGAAACACACACAATTCACGTCACAGTCCCTGGGAGTGACGGCGGCAGCAGTGAAGCCCGTACACTCCTGTCGGCTGCTATAAAAAGAACGGCCGGTCCCATTGTTCCTCTGAGTCTCCCCGAGCTGTGTGTGTGTGTGTATGTGTGTGTGTGTGTGTGTGTGTGTGTGTGTGTGTGTGTGTGTGTGTGTGTGTATATGTGTGTGTCTCTATCATGAGTTGAAGAGAGCATTATTGTTCCTCGCACATCCTCTCTCATCTCACAGCCCTGAGCGGACACACACACACACACACACACACACATTTAAGTGCGGGAGCATATACATACTCATCTACAAACTCCTGCTTCTCAGCACTTTAGATCTGCAAACACACACACACACACTCACAAACACACAAACTCCTCGCATGCTCCATAATGCATCTTAATAAAAAAGCCATTGGGCCCGCTGACACTTGCATTCAGTTCAGCTTCAATAGACATGGAGCAGCGGCATGCCAAGAGGGAGTGGATTAAAAATAAAGAGAAAGACAGAGAGAGGGATGGGGGGGGGGGGGGAAGCCGTCCTGTCAAAAACCAGCCTAAATGGACACAGGCAGACAAAGCAGCCCGCCTGTAGGGTGAGACGGGCTTTACAGAGCGAGGTTAGAGTGCAACCCTACAGTACCGCACACAATAATGAATGAATGGATATCAGCAGTTTAACCTGTAGCCCTCCGCTAGCACAGGTTAGAGGAGAGGAGATGGAGACACTGAAGGTCTGATAGAGAGGAACCGACAGAGGAAATACAGAAGGAGACAAGGAGGGAAAGGAAGGGGGTGAAGTAACCATAAAGAATAAAGCTATTAGGAAGAGTGAAAGATAGAAGGAGGCATTATTGGAGGGCGAGGAGGAACATGAAGGGCATTTGGGAGGAAAAAGGAGGAAGCAAGAAAGGTAAAATTAGATAGTGAGAGAGAGAAGAGGGTGGAGAAGGAGACGGCAAAGAAATAATGAGGCACAGGAGACAAAAAAGATGGGAATGAAGAGAGATGGAGAAGGAAGAGTGTGAGATGGGGAAAAAGTTGGACTGTGGGTGGAGCAGTAAGAAAACGTGAGTGGAGGAGAGGAAAGAGGGATTATTAGGAAACTGAAAAGGAAGTACTGTAGGGAAGTAGAGAAGGATAGCGGAAGAGTAAGAGAGGCTGAGACAGTAAGGAGAAGGGACAGAGCAATATACAGTCGTTACACCACTTCAGCCCTGTCCCACGGAAGAAGAGAATAGGATGGAGGGAGAGAGGGAGGGAGGGAGGGAGGGAGGGATGGAGGAGAAAATGAGCGAGGAGAGAGGTGGCGGAGAGAAAGGAGCCAATTGTTTCGCCTGCAGGGAGAAAAGAGTTCCCCTGGCCTGTGACCAACACGTCTAAGCCTCCCTGCGACGGAGAAATGAAAGGAAGGAGGGATGGATGGAGGGAGAGAAGAGGAGGGAGGGCTCTCAGCTGTACAGAACAAAATGACTGAAACAGCAGGTTACTGGTGGCTTTTAAACCAGTTTGAGAGAAGGTGGAAGATTAAGCAAATTATGGAGATTTTGAAATGCAAGAAGCACAAAAATCCGATTGCCCCGTTGACCTTATTCTTAGGGGTATCTGAAATGTTTTACAGAGTGTTTGTGTGAAACAATGAGACAAAAGACATCAATGCATGTGAAACAACCCAGTCGGCAGAAACAATGTTGGCATTTTACGTTTCTGCAAACCAGAAATGGTCAACGTTTCTGAACCAAAAATAAGTTTCATATCAGCCTCGTATCACGCTTGCAAAAAACGTACAATTCCACGTGGTTAACGTTGTGAAACGATTGGTTAGGTTTCAGCATCAAAAGTATTTGTTTAGAAAGAATATCATGGCTTGTGTTGAAATAATAACATAACTATGTAAGTTGTGTAAATACATAACAACCACCCTAAGTGTACTTTCTTACTTAATGTTAGCCTTCGCTACCCTACCGCCCTCCCTTTGTGGACTTTCTCGCTTGTTATACTCGTTATTATACCACGTAACTTTCAATAACGGGTGCTCCATATACTACGTGACTTGCTCTGCCCGAATGCATAAACGTCCACATTCAAAAATACAAAAAAGTCCACATTCAACGTATCTGTGGTTTGCAGAAATGTACACCAACATTTTTTTCCTGCCAACTGGGTTGTGTGAAAAGATGAAAACAGTACAGCAGTGCCTGTGCTTTTTATTATATTCTTTCAGTCAGTTGTTAATTCAAATTGAGTTGTGAATAATTGATATAACAGATAAGATCTATCTCTATAGGTTATTCATTATCATATGTATACTGTCTTCCTCAATGGAGTATTTAGCCCTGCTAATAAAGGATCATTTAAAACAGAAGGGGAAGTGATGAAGAGGAGCAGGGGAAACAGGAGGGAAGAGGCAGGATGAGTGAGTCAGAGGGGAGCTGGTCGGATGGGTTTAATCAACTACAACACTGAAAGCAATAACATTTTCTCCAAATGGTGAAAAGTGTTTGTTTTTTGACATAACAAAGAGTTAAATTATGACTTCATAAAAACATTGTGTCATTTCGATGCTAATAAAACACATCTGAAATGTGTTGGATTTGCATGCACGTGTTTCATGCCACGTTTTCGTTCTGGCATTTTACCGCTATTTGAATCACACATTTGTCATAAATCTGCTCATGATATACAGCATATCAGAAGATAGGAGTAATGGTGTGTGCATGCATGCTATGTATTCATCACATTGTCAAGACGAACCTCCCATCTGGGGACAATTTTAGATTTGAACCACAGGAGGTTCACCATTTATCTCAGTGTTAAGACCTGGTTTTAAGGGTTGATGTTGGTTTGTGTTGAGCATTGTGTGATGGTTAAGGTTGGGTAACATGTCCAGGGACTGAATGTGTCTTCACAAGTCCCGTATAGAAGTACAAGTGCAGAAAGCATGTGAAAAGTTGGACCTCTAAACTCCCTACATTCCCACCTTGGCTGTTAAAGAATAATCCCTGTGGTGTTTTGATTCAGTTCAGATAAAAAATCTGCTTGGCTTGCAGGTCTGATTGCTTCATTCCTAGAGAAAACAAAAACACATGAAGGTGCGGAGAGAAGCGAGAGAGGAAGAGCAGGTGATGCAGAGCGACGTGGCTGAACATCAACACCCTGCAGACTTTCACTAACCAGAGGGAGCAGAATGCAGCAAGCATGTAAAAAATATGACTTTCACAATGACTACAGCTGTGGCAACGTTATTGGTTTGAGATAATTTTGCTTTTGCAGAACAGAGAGCTGAGCTGTGCCTCATTTCCCTTGAAAACTAAGAAAAGAAACAAAGGTTGATAAAGACAGAGCCCTTGCAAACTGAAAGGAAAGAACAGGACAATACAGTTCTGTGTTGTCATCGTGCAGGCTGTTGTCATACACCGTTCATAGCTATACCTACGCAAAGTAATGCACTGTAATTCATATATATCCCACAAAATCGTGAACCAGGAAGTATAAATAGTGACAGACACCGTGTAGGGTGGAGGTCGGGGCGGATGGGTGGGTCACGTAACTTCCATACTTAACGGTCCAGTGTGATCTGGCAGTATCTAGCGTCGAGGTGAGGAGATTACAACCAACTGAAGCCTCTTCCATGTGCCAAGCGTGTTGGAGAGCTAAGGTGGCCGACGCAAAAACGTGAATGGCCCTCTCTAGAGCTATTTGGAGCAGAGCCAGTGCGTAGAGTGTGTTTACGTGGGAAGTGAGTGGTGAAGCAAGAGAGAGAGCGGCGGCGACAGGAGCGAGTAACGTTATCGACTCCGGCCCAAGCAGGAAAAGTTAACAGTGTTTGGTTTGTCCGTTCTGGGCTACTGTAGAAACATGGCGGTGCAACGTGACGGACTCCGTGGAGAGGACCCGCACCCTGTAGATATAAACAGCTCATTCTAAGGTTATGAAAACACAACAATTCTTATTTTAGGCAAATATACACTAATGAAAACATACGTATTAATATTATATTCCATTTCTGCCTATAGATCCCCCAAGTGTTACACACTGGCTTTTTAAGTAACAGCACTTCCACAGTTATTTTAACCCAAATCACGAACCTAACCAAGTAGTTTCCTGTGAAGACGGAAGTTTATTTTGAAAAGACTGTATGCATGTAAGAAGCGTAAATTGACACGTGTTGCTGGACATTCGTAGGAGAATGCATAAAAAATGAGGAATAACTTTTCATTAGATCATACAAACCGTTGTATGAGGATACGTTGCATAGTGATCCATAAATATTAATAATATTGACAGTCAGAGCCAGGAGTGAAGCTGAAAGTTAGGTTGAAACGAGTCTTTACAGTGATTTGCAAGTAAAAAGCTCAGTCACATGAAGCTTCAGAAAAAATTTACTGTGGCTTAGGTGTTGTTTTCAGTGGAAGGTCTTGGGACAAAGCTAGTTAATACAGGAGTAAATGGAAGTTTCACACACACACACACACAACCGTCAAGCAGCTATAAGCCAAAAGTGACTAGCAGTCTTTATGGGATTTAAACTGAAAAAACAAAGTGAGAAAGAGAAAGCGAGACGATCTGGGGCTATGGAGCTTAGTCGTTCTAAAAGACACAGAGTGAATGAAGGAGCCGGGGAGGTTACAGCGCTCTGCTGGTCGCTGGTACCGAGCCATCTGGCCCAGCATCAGTAATGGAAAGTTTCCCATGCAGCCTGCGAACCCGTGGCTAGTATTTCTTCAATTTGGCTAAATGGGAAAAGTGGAGTCAACTAAACCTGCTTGGCTGGTGCAACCTCATGATTATTGATATCTTTTAAATATTTAGATTTAGCCTTACACATTACAAGGAAGAAGTATATGATGTTGGAGCACTGCCTCGCTATGGTCACAAGAAGGCTTAAACCTCTCATCTACAAGCTCTGAAAAAAGGACAGAGACAATGAAGGAGCCGCTGTGGCGAGGGCAGCCTGCTGGTAGCTGGTAGTCGGCCATTTGGCCGCGTTAAACCCAGGAGCAGCAGTAAGTCAGGACCTTACAGAGCTGCCTCTGGTCTCCTGACTGGAGCTGCTCCAAACAGCTCTCTCTCTCTCTCTCTCTCTGAGGGAAGACAACTCACTCTTCTCTCCTACATGAAGCAACGGAGCAGATTTCAACCCGGTGTAACACCAAAATCTGTGACCACAGAGAACCAGCAACACATGAGGTCACCATTTCTGTCATCAGAAAATGTGACCCCACTGTACCTGTATGATAAATGAGGCAAATATGCGACACACAAAACTAAATTGTTTAAAAACATAAATGTATTTTAATATTTTTAATTTAAAGATATATTCACAAAACTCTAAAAGAAAAGCAAAAGAACGGTACAGTGGGGTCAGAAATGGTGACCTTATGTGTTGATGGCTCCCTGCGGTCACAGATTTTGGTGGTCACAGATTTCGGTTTAACACCGGTTCGCTGAGGAAAAAGCCCTCATGTCATCATGACTTGCAAAAATATATTTCGGTTAGTAATGACTCAGGATCAGCACTGCTGCACAAGATCAGGTCACAAGAAGCAGTCTGAATAGAACATGAACAGTTGATTTCCTCTCTGTACAGTATTTTGTGATTGTTTTTGGAAAATACATTGCCACAAGTATGTAATGTAAGTGCATGCTACACAAATGATTATAGTATAGTATTGTCAGAAAACCCCAACTCCTTTTGGTGCCACATCATTAACTTAATTCTAACTTGGAATAATGATGAGAACCTGTCAGGGATGAGAGCGGTGACCCTAAATGCTCCTGACTGGATTACAGTCATAATGAACTCACCTGTCCATTCGTTTCCAGGGGAACCAAATTCCAAAAGAGTTCAGAACATTCCGAGTCGGGATCAGCGTCCACCTGAGCCCAACATGCCTCTGGCAGCACTGACCGTCTCCATAGTTACTGTGCTGCTTTTTCCTGTTTGACCTCTCATAGTCTTTCCATTGCAATAGAAAATAAAACAAACGGGCCAATATGAGACAAACCCTCTTGATTATACACTCACAGTATAGAGAGTGCTGTATACACACACCTACACACACTCACTGAGCTCTTGTTATTTGCTTGCAAAGCATTCTCAGGCTTGAGCATGTCGGAATTCAGAGAGAATGCACAAAAAAGTGGAGGTCAGTCTTATAATTTGAGTCCGTTAATTGGATAAAAAGTGTGAGGCAGGTAAAAATTCTATAAAATTCTTTTCAGAAATAATAAAAAATTACATTAAAATTGTTTTCAGAAAGCAGTGAAACAAACTCGAGTAATTCCAGTGATGGGAATGGTTCCCAGAGGACAGAAAGAGAGCAGCGGCAGAGTCCCACTTTGGTGCAAAAAAGTCCAGTGAGTCTTTCAAAAAAAGTCCAAAAAGCAGTCGGTGTGTGAGTTAAAAAGCGGCGCAGTGAGATGTGAGTATTCCCCTGTCTGCAGTCAGCTCAACTGATGAACGGCTGCACTCCAGCTCCACTTAGAAAAACACACAACCCCTGTGCACACACACATAAAACTCTTCTTAACACACACACGCGAGGAGTTCACACACACACACACACACACACACACACACAGTTTTCACAGGAGCTGAGCAGAGCAGAAGTGCTCAGAGGGAGAGCAGGCAGGAATAATGGACTTAATTCAAGAGGGGAGAGAGAAAGAGAGGGAGGGAGAAAGAGAGGGAGGGAAGGGTTGGAGAGAGGAGGGGAAGGTGGGAGGTGAGAGGAGGGGAGTGGAAAGGGGCAGGGACATCCACTGTGTTGTTCTCAATTTGTGTGTGCTACTGTATGTATGCATTGGTACCTGTATAAAACGTTTTCTTCTCCATCAGTGTGATCAGTGACTTTGATTACAGTCTAGTGAGACTGTAAAACCTCAACACAGCAACAGAGACTCCGTCTTGTGACTTGGACTCGGGTCAGTCTCTATGTGTGTGTGATTTTGGGATGTCCTGGCTGAAAGTTGACAATCACGAGAGAAATGTGGTGTAATCTTTGGTTGGCAATCCAAAACACTGGTCCGATAGATCACACTTTGAGATTCTGTTGGCCGATTTAAAGCTTTTAAAGCCGGCCTGCTATGCACATTTTAAAATTTCTAAGAAAATTTGGATCAAATCACTAAAATGTGCGATCAAGTGAAACATGCGATAAAGTGCAATAGAAACTGAAATAAATCATGACGTACATGAAGCATGTGACTTAATCGTCCACTGAACAGATGGAAAATGGCAGCAGATGAAAATATCAGATCTGTGTGGAGTGATGAAGAGATTTCAAAGTTAAGCGTTAACGCAAATTTGTTTTAACGCACCTAATTTCTTTAACACATTAATGCAACTTGCGATTCTTAGGTTGTATCGGGCTCAGTTGTAAAGCTAGATTGAAGATACTGGTATCATGTGAAACTAGAAAACCTAAGGAATCCATTGGTACCAACCATGTCATACCAGGTTAAATAACGCTCCAAACTTACGCTAAAAAATGACTAATTGACTAAAGAAATATTAGTCGACTTAGACCAAAACTACCGATTAGTCGACTAATCGACACAGAGGGGGCAGTCCTAGTAACCTTCCTCATATCAACAACAACAAACAACAAATGCCATATTTCCATCATGTTTTCTGCATTGTTTTCCAACGTGACTGACTGATACTCGTTTTATTACTTCATCTCGTGGTGCCCTCTTCTTCTGCAATGGTTTAATGGCAACAGACTGGAAAATACCAACAACCTTCATTTTTTGTAGTTAAGTCACCCGGCATTACTTGAACAATCTGACACACCTCCAAATTGATATTGCACAGTCTGACAAAGAACAAGATTTTATTGGACTCTTGATCAGCGTGACTTAGTGAACCGAGATCACTGTTGTTGCGCAGCGTGTGTAGAGGCCTCAAGTCACAAAAACGAGACTTGGGTGTAACTGCTGTGAGACGGGACTTGACTTGAGGCTTGACTTGGACTTCACTCTGACAGACACATGACTCGCCTCAAAAGACTTCAAAACAGCTTTGACTATTTCGATAACAGAACAGTTTGGATAATGATCACTGCAAACACAAACAGAGAGAGAGAGATATCCAGACAGAAGAGAATGACAGCATGCTGGTGTGGACAGCATGTAGGCTGATAGATAACATACTGTACAGTAAATACAGTAAAAGGGTAATTGGCACACATTTATAATATATGAGGGTTTACATCATCCTCTGCACATATCAGAGTTGATGTATGGGTCAGCTATTCATGACAGCCAGCCTCTGAGCTCATGAATGAAAAGCACAAAAAGGACCGAAAAAGTTTCAGTGATATGAAGATTTAAAGTTTTAAAAGTGATATGAAGTGTCTCTTCTCACGTGTACAAACAGAGTTTGGCCATTTAAGTGCCACAGGGAAGAACTTAAAGTTTAGCTTAACTTATTACGTCTTTGCATTGACTTTATATGTACTATAATTGCGCCGCGCGAAAAGTTTGCTTCACGTTTGGTGTGAACACACCATAAGAATTCATGTGGTTGGACTTAAAGTGATATTTTAGCCGATATCAAACACGTACCTATGTAGACTTAATACAACAAGTGGCTGTAAATGTTTTTTTTTCTTTTTTGTTTGTTTTTAACAGAGAACATTTGCTGTGGTTATCTTCAACACAGTCAGCTACAATATGTTCCTTTGATGACAAGTTTCCACGAGGGGGGAAAAAATATCAAAGCATCCATTCAACTTATCAGACAACTCCTGCGGCATAATCCTCTCCTCTACTGTCCACTGATACGCTCAGTATTTTCCTACAACACTATAAGGCTGGGTGGAGTGTAACAATAAAAGATATGAGTTTATAGACAAAGTGACCTGTGTAGTTGTACCAAATCCTCAGTTGGTGTAGGCTACAGTGCTTTTTCCCCCGTTACACTGTGTGTCCATCTTGTCCCCACTTGCCCCACTACTTCATTCCAATGGCAGGTGCGGTGTTGTGCCTGGCAACCCTGACACACACAGACACACACACACCTACAAACTCACACACACCATGCAGGGTAGGGTTCCCATACAGGGAGGTCATGGGTCTCACAATAGGGGGTTCACTGCAGTATGTGTGTTTGTTATCTCCATATCTGCCTGCATTTCTACACACAATGCAAACTTGCCTTCAATGTTTAAACACTTGGGCATTTGCACAATTAAAGCGAATGGTGTATGTGTGTGTGTGTGTGTGTGTGTGTGTGTGTGTGTGTGTGTGTGTGTGTGTGTGTGTGTGTGTGTGTGTGTGTGTGTGTGTGTGTGTGTGTGTGTGTGTGTGTGTGTGTGTGTGTGTGTGTGTGTGTGTGTTTGTGCAGCATGTTTTCAGCCCAGTGGCCGTCCCCTGCTGACCTGTCTGTCATAAACCAGTCTGATGTCTCTACAGACTGAAGAGTGAGCACTGTGATCCTGACAAAGGCTTTTGTCTCAGCTAAAGCCTCTGTGCTTTAGAAACAGATGAGGGCTCAGTTTCCCAATAGTTCTAATTCTTAGTTAAATCTTTGTTTTATTGCAAGTCAATGAACCAAAATGATTTTTAGATCGCAGGCTGGCGTCTCCCACGTTGGAGTCTCCCCATGTGGTCTTATTCAATTAAGGTATTCCAAAAATATGTAAATATAGAGAGAGAACAGAAAACAAAAGATAAAATTAATCTGATATTCATCTTATTTGATTTTCCAACATAAGTTATCTTCACATTGTGGCCTACAGCAGGCCTACAGTAAAATGAATAAAGTAATTTAACTATGTTCAACATGTGAATAGCTCCACATCAAGAATATTTTGTTCTCATGAAAATTACTAGATTTTGTATAGTGTTTTGCAATGTTTTGCAAAATATCAATGAAGAGGGGAGTGTCAGTGTGTAACTCTTGTCACAAGAAGGTTTTGACTTTGGCTTGATTCTGCAGAATAGCTTGAGACATGCATAACATTTTTATATTTACCTCACATCGTAAAAGTTAGTAAAGTGTATTACCTATACAGAATACCTAACCGTAAATGTTCAATAGCACAGGGTTGGGTTGATTCCCAGCTCACTGCTTTCATGAAGTGATTATTTTTTGTCACGTGTTTTACGTTGTGTAATCAGACAGGCAGGAATGCTCACATGAGAACACTAATTACTGTACTTATTTAAGCTGTACTATTTATGTACTGGAATACTTCCAGAATATTTGATGAAGTCATTTAGTTTCTTTTGAGAAGCTTTTTTTTTTTTTATACCTGAAATGGTTCATAAAGGGAATCTATTCTATTCTTTTTTTTTTTTTTTTTTCGAAAAATACAGACAAATTCCCCAAATACTAATAACTCTAGACTTCCCACCCTACACCCTTGATGAAAAATTTGTAGAAATAATAAGTAGGGAACATCATCAATGCTTTTTTTCTACAGATGACGTAAATAGAACCAAAGACTGTTGGTCTCGTAAGATGATTAACTTTAAACATGTCTGGTATGTAATGCTCAGTATGTTTAATGCACAACGTCATACACTAGCACCACCAAAGACACATGCTGGATTACATCAGTCCTGCAAAAACACAACTGTTTATTTCATTACATAAACATGCTTCTATGGAGGACATACATTATAATCTACTACAGTAACAGTAACCTGATCGTAGCTGCACAATGGCAGCTGCCAAGAAGCTCAGCTACCTTCTACTTCTGCTGCTAATTAGAAATACACAGTCAGTCTAAGGGGCCAGACCCAGAATAGGTTTATTAGGTATTTAGAATTAGGTATTAAAACTTTATACTAATATTAATGTAGCAATGAATCATTTTCGAAGGCAACCTTAAAACACCCGAAATAAAAGGAAAGTACAAGCGCCTCAGTGTTAGCACGTCATGCTTCATTGAACTTAATGACACCTTATTGACCTTAAAAGCTGCACCTATTAGCAGTGCTGTGGAAGCAGGGTGTTATTGTTGGAAGAGACTCTCTGAGCAAAATACTGGCTTCAAATAGTCATTTCAAACATCTCAAGATGTGTTCTGGTATGTGTCTGTGGAGTTCACCAGCCTCCAGCTTGTGTTTTCTACTCTTTGGCGTAGGAACGCTCATTGCAACTGTTCAATTTTGGGGATCACCTCCTTTGACGGACGTGGCCTGAGAATGTTTGGCTGTCATTAGATGGAAGATGATAATTCATCATTGTGTCATCCTATGTTCTGCTCCTAGCCTCATACAAGTAGCCAACATGCAAAACATTTTGGGATATGCATTTGATCATGGCTTTTGAAGACTTTGAATTGGTGTACTGTCACTGCCATACCTCCTAATGTATGACAACGTTGTTCAGGAACCCATTCAAGAGGCGTCCTCCTGGTGATGCCCCTCTTTCTGGCTTTGCTAGAGACGTGCTTCCATCCTGTTTAGATTCAGGCTGTTCACATACACTGTTAGCTATACCTACGAAAAGTAATGCACTGTAATTCTTATACATCCCACAAAATCAATTTGTATGTTATCCACGTAATCGTGAACCAGGAAGTATAAAGAGTGACAAACGCAGTGTAGTGAGGACATCGGGTTGGATGGGCGGGTCAAAAAACACCGGACTTCCGCGCAGGAGACCGGTGTTTGTACCCCGTGTGAAACCAGAAGTCAACGTTGATTTATTTGTCATGAAACTTCCATACATAAGTTACGCCACTTCCGTAGTTATTTTAACCCAAACCACATCCTTTTCCTAAACCTAACTAAGTAGTTTTGTTGCCTAAACCTAACCAAGTTGTTTATTTTGAAAAGACTGTATGCATGTAATGAGCAGAAACTGACACGTGTTGCTGGACATTCGTAGGAAAACGTGCAAAAAATTAGGAATAACTTTGATATCATACGAACCGTTGTATGCGGATACGTTGTATGATTACTTCAGTTAAACGTACCGTGTACGTACAGTATGCTCTCCTCTCATCTCAGATCTCTTTCCATGCTGAGATAAATCTACACAGGCACATTACATTGTTGCTCCACCTCGACGAGGAATCCAGGACAGATGCAGAGATTCTTCAGAAGCAAGGGAGGAACAATGGATTCCATCGGCATGTTCTGACAGCAGGCCAAACATAGCAGTAATATCAGTGTGATGTTGCGGTAGCGCGACACCTGCCAACATTACAAGTGTTGCATTATTAACATTTGCTTAACAGATGCAGAAGCCTATAGATGCCACGCCTGTAAAATTAGCAGCATGAACAGACACAACCAAGAACTTTTCCCTTTCTCTGTGTGATCTGAGGGCTCTGTGGGTGTTACACGCTGACCCAACATAAAACAAATACCAGTACTAAGTGGATCATTAGCATCGTTGCAGCTATGAAGAACATGCTGCCAGCTGCAACCACATGCTAATCTCATTTATGTTCACTTCACAGGAAAAAAGTTTCAGTGATATGGGTTTTTAAAAAGTTTTAAAAGTGATATGAAGTGTGTCTTCTCATCTGTAATACCAGGTGCCACGGGGAAGATCCTAAAGTTTAGCTTAACTTTTTACCTCTAAAGCTGTATTAACACCAAACGCGAAGCAAATTTTCACCTTGCATTACTCGCATTACTTGCGTTACTTTGACCGCTGGATCACAAAGTGATCATTCACGTTAAGTGAATTTTTCTATTAATCGTACCCACAGTTGTGGGTCAGAAGTTGAGAAAGAAAGACAAGATATTGTCACATTAACTATAGTCTTCTTGCCTTGTCTAGTCTCTGTATTCATGGTCAGCTAGCTATCCATATCGAGCTGTACTATATGTGTCCAAACGGGTCTTCCATGACACGGTGCCCTGACCTCCTGACACCACGGGGATTATCGGGGCCCCAGAGGAGAGTGGCAGCAACGGAAAAGAGAGAGAGAGTGTTACAGTTAGCGAGAGAGAGGGGTCTTGCTTGGGAACCCCAGAGGCACAGAAACCTGTAATCCTCCCTGTTTCACTTTGATGTGATCAAACCCAACTGAAAGGATGGAGGAGGAGGGGGGGTGGTGGTTTGGAGTGTCAGGAGGGCAGTATGTGTGGGTGGGTGGGTGGGTGGGGGGACTGATTGTGGTGCCAGGAGGCTCGGAGGTGGGACACACTCTCACGGACACGCAGTCACACACCATCTGGCTCTGAGGGTCAGCGGTTGGATGAGACCACCTTCGAGCATAAGCTTCGGTGACACATTTTCACACACACATACACACCTCAGAGCAGGTTCTGGAGGTCACCGGGTGGATTACAGCACCTTGCATTACCTCGGCTTTGTTTCTTTCACACACACATATATACACTCAGTGGAATGCACTTTGCTCCACTAGTTCCCACCACTATTACATCTAGCTGGCTGACCACTAGATAATGACGGCCTGCATCTACTAGATGTGGGCAAATTGTTTTTAAAAAGTCTATAAATCAGGAATGACTGTATCAACTAAATTACCCATCACATATTTATGAAGAAACACAAAGTTTTTTGATACAATATTAATAAAGAAGAACACTTGCAAAGTCAGGTAGTAAATATGGACTATATGTAATGTGGAATATAAGAGTTAGAGTATGCAAGCAGAAGCTGGTTTCGAGCCAGAAGTACAGCGGGGACCCTGTAATTCTGAGCTTCACTTTAATCAAACCTGGGATGTTACACTGCCGCCGTTTCTGACAGATTTCAGGACAGATCACAGTGAGGACGGATGAAAGACAAAAAAACGGGGAAATCACCTACTAAAAGACAGAAGCTTTAAACTTCAGCCCGCACACAGACAGCACAAATGTACAGTTATTAAAAGCCCACACACGCATCGGTGCCTGCATGCCACTAAATCAGCCAAGTTCTTCTTTTTAATTTATGCAGAAGGTTTTATCATATTCCCTTAATATTTTGCTTAATATTATATTGCACATGTAGCATCCCCGAAAAAACATTTCAAATTATCGAACATAACAAGCATCTCTGGAACAACTACTATTACTATTCGTTTTATATGTACATATAGTTTTGTGGCTACTTAGCTGCTAGCTCTGCCACCACGGCTAGCTAGGGTCAGGCCAATATAGAGTGGTGCAGGGATGACGTATTTTTGTAGGCCAACGCGGAAGTTAGAATCACACGGGTTCCCTCGACAAAAAGCCATTGGGTTTTTGGGATTATTGCAGAAAATAAGCTCTGTGGCAAACAAACGTTGATGATACTTTCATGTTTGTTCAGCAAGATAATCTCCACGAATGAACAACACTGTAATGATTTTTGAAGTGTGAATGTAATCGCCAGAAGTAAAAAGCTAACTTAACGCTGTAATCGAACTTCACCACGGTCAAATGATGATATTTAGTAGTCTCATTTAGCCACTTGTTAGCAACCGCCTTTTTTAAGATACATTAAAGCTTTAAAATTCACAAGTGGGATATTTACGGACGTTTTTTACATCGTAGAACAAAACTTTCAAATCTCTTTAGCTTGTGTTCACCACAGACCTTATTTCAGGCATCTAACTAAAAACCCATTCAAAAAACCCATCGACTTCCAGACGAGGGAACCGGAAGTGCTAAAGTGCTAACTCATTTCCGGGTTATATTCTATCTTACCTTAATAAGACCATATGACCTGTATCATCTATTCTTGAGAACCAATCAGTGTCTAACACATTCTTCAATTATATTCATCTTTGTACTAATAAATAGTAGAGCATAGATTTCTCTGGTAGAGTAAGTGCTCATTCTAATGGGCTACTATGGCAAACAAAAGTCAGTGAACACTCATTTCAGCTCTATTGTTGACATTTGGGTTATGTATGTCTATATTCTGACTGAGAGTAATGCTTTACTGGATACAACAGGGAGAGTGGGTGCAGCAGTGGATTAAAAGATCTGACATGTCTAATATAAACTGACAGATATTTTTCTTATTCTCATTTAAAAGACAAAATCTCAAAATCCAAACTGTCGTTACAACGTTCGGATTTGGAAACATTTGGATTTGGAAGACATTTTTTTGCTGAAAAGCAGGCAGATAAGGCACAGGGTGTATGTAATATAATGACACACACACACACACACACACACTGCGGTGCTGCTGTGCTGCCTCATTAAGGCCTGAGACGTGATAGCAGTGAGCAGACCCAACGAAATGATTCCTGATCCTGATGGGCACTGATCCAACCAGACAGGCTGCTCTCAGCACCATCGCGGATTAATAGCACACACACACACTCACACATGCACGTATAGAAGCACACACACTTCCCAAGGAGCTGGTGAGACACTAGATTGTGCAGTTATTAGTGTGCAAGCGTGCGCATGCACCCCCAGGGGAAATCTGAGACTAGCTCAGCAATGAGCAGATTTCATGAGAACATTAGTGGTTCTGACACACACACACACACAGGTGATTCTACTTGTCGCAATATGTAACATGCACACACACACACACACACACACACACACACACACACACTGACACTACCTGCTGTAGTGTAAGTACAGTTATGAATCACATTAGAGTGGAAACCTCTTAAAATGATTATGTCTGTCCAGGTCAAATTGATCACTATAAGCGTATGATTTTTTTTCTGTTTCTTTGCAGATGCAGATCTATATCTAGCCATACTTTTAACACATGTTCCTTAATCTGCGTCACACACACACACTTTTGTGAAGCCTTTATATCCAATCAGTGTCAGACCTTAAAACCAAGTTGGGAGCAGAGACAGGTCAGATAACTTCTGTTTGAACCCGTCATACCAAGGGGTGAGATTATTCCTTGGCTTCCTTGCTTCGGTCTAAAAGGATAAAAATAGCTTGAGATTATAGCTGACCAAGTTCAAAATAGAAATTATTGTCTAATAACTAAGATAAGATAATGAGCTGTTTTTTTCAACCAGAACTGTGCTGCTTCTATTAAATACTTCTATAATTTCAATCTCCAATCATGTCATCTAGCTGGTATATTAGGCATTAACAAATGGGAACAGGCTTGAAAAACAGACTTCGTTGGGTTTCACAATACAATTTTTCAATTTTAAGTTCTTCCACTTTCACAATATGTCAAAAACAAAGCGTCAGAGATTTATCACACTGGTGAGAGGAAATCACTACCTACTTTGGATTCCTTAAACACAAAAACATCAACAAAACCTATAAGTAAACATTCACATAACTTCACTTACAATCACTTTCCCAAAGTGAGGAATGCAAAAAATGCAGCTGCTCACTTCGCTCTGCCAGACACACACACACACAGAGACACACACACATCCATCAAACAAACAGCCTGTGATCATAACTGCTGCAGCAGATTACACAAGTGGTTGAAGTACTTTCAGCTTTGCCATAATTGTGATTTCACTTTTAAATTTAGGCTGTCAAAACAGCTGCTCGCACACAAACACACACACATGCTCATATCTCCGAGGTGTTCTGAGCACCGTCTGTGTCTGGCGGGCCAGAAATCCCCTCTGTCAACTAGTCATTGAAGACAGTTAGAGAGGGGAATAAAAAGGGGGATGAATGAAGGGGAGATGAGAAGCTTCTATGGATATGTAGCAGTTGTAAGACCACTACATCTGGGGATTCATCTCCATATGTCTGGCAGGGACAAGTTAAAGACCCTGCTAGGTTGAACGTTTGATTTCCCACTGAGCAGCTGATGACAAGTTATTTCTTATAAGCGTAGGCAAAGAACACGGAGGATGATAAAGGAGTGCAACAGGAAATCTCATAAACATAACGAATTAAAATGATTAGATGATGCGGAGAGAGGGCAGGAGAGAACAAGATATAAAGAAAACCACAGAGCCCACACACACTCCTCCTTTCACCATCTTTCATTAAGCTTTTACTTTTACTTTGTTGCAGACCTTTGTCCCTGTGTTGTTCCAATTTAAAATGTATACATCCTTCTGGACTGCAGCTCTTGTCACTGCTAACTTTGCTGTTGTCCAGGGAACATGTGCTACCTCCATGACACATGGACCATCATTCACCTTGGCACTCTCCATCTTAGATCCACCTGTTCTATACTTACGAAAAGTAACCCAGTCGATCTTTTCCTAAACCGAACTAAGTCGTTTTATTTTGAAAAGACTGGACATTTGTAAGAAAACGTACAAACTGTGGTATGAGGATACATTGACTATTCAGGTGCTCCAACCAATCCGAAGGTGTCACAAGTACAGAGACAAGAACATGATCCCTCACCGGCTTCCCACCCGCAAACTCTACGGCTCTACCGCTTCCGGTGGTTTCAATTTACTTTATTTCATTAGGTGATCTACTCATTTTCAGGTGACCATGCTACGGTAGCAAACTACTGTTCAGTATCCTTCCTTTGTGCAGCATCTAAAATTCAAACTCCATTAAAATCATAGACAGGTTTGCAAGATTTTGACTCTCCTTGCCTGTCAAAGCAGTTTCAGGAAACTGGTTAAATGAGCCTTGTTATTTTATTGTTTGTTTTAATGTATGTGCCCAGGACTCCCTGATAAAGTGAGCAAAGTATGTTTAACCGTTTCCTGTTAAATTCTACTACAATATCTTCACTGCACAGAAAAAAAAAGTGCAATGTCACATCTGCTAATTTTCTATTGACCTGCACAGGGGCAAAGACTTGTTACAGGAACAATGGAAAATTACTGCAAGTTGTAAAGCGAATTTGGCCCCCAAGTTTAACATGTTTAGGATTTTAGTGCCTGTAAAGACCTTATATAAATCCAGATTGGAGAACAAAGGCATTTTAACAGCAGCACTCAGCTGAATGCTGTTGAAGAACATTTGAGATTCATTCCAGACACAAAGCATGGCAAAAAGGAGTCTGTCAGACACATACACACACACACACACACACACACTTACAGTTTTGACACAGGGTGTGATTTGGGGTTGCCAGGGAAACATGGGAAATCACCTCGTTATCATGGAGGCAACAGCTGTCATTAACATAGGCCCCAAATCACAGAGAGCAAACACACGCAGACGCACTAAAAAATGTCCAAATGCATTAAAATAAAATCTGGGATCTATATTTTATTGAAGAAATATGCAACAACTTTTATTTTCATCTGATGCCAGCCTTAGCTAAAGATAGAAAAACCTGTTCTGCTTCAAACAAGCACATCAACTCAAGATGTCCAGTCACAGCTGGCAGACAGGAGGCATTATTAAGGCGTTACACAGCAATCTGCAATTGTGAAATATGTATTTGTGCTTCTGCATTCATCTGTAATATTTGCCTTCCCCCTGATTATAAAAAAGTGAAACATTTGCCGTGTTTTAACCTATAAATGCTGCTCTGTTGGCAGCTGTGTGTCACCTATTTTAAGACTAACATTTATGGAAATATTGTGCCTATTTCAAGCAGAACCTGGTAGTTTATTCTATTTATGGTGCTAAATTGGGTCAAATATACAAGTTAGTCTACAAATATAATGAATTCATTTCCACACCACAGCCTGTCTCCAGGCTCCCTCCATCCATCCTGTTTGAGGTTACAGGTAGTCGGCCAAGTGGAGGAAGATTAGAGTGTTCTCAGTAATAGGCTGTCCTGACCAAACAAACTGTCATTTCCCTCTGTTTTGGCTCAGCTCTTCTCCTCCTTCCACCCTACTTTCCTTCCCTCCTTCCACTCCCCCCCCTCTTCTTGGAGCCAACGTGTCAAGGGGAAAAAACAAAGCTGTTTAAACTCTGCAGCAGCATGAAAAGCTGGAGGGAGGGAGGAAGGTACAGAGGGAAGGATGAAGGAGAGACAAAAGTTAGAGGAGGAATGAGAAAGAGACGTTTAAATTGTAGCTTCACCATCTTTACATGAAAGATGTGATTGAGCCAGTTTGAGCAGAAAAGAACAGCAAAGATCACATTCATGTGAGCTGCAAAATCACATACTGACACTGAAAACTGTTTCTTCCTGCAAAACAGTGCATCTTTAACATAGACTGTATATATGAAGTGGATGTAGACACCGTGACGTCCCCCATCGGTTTGTGGACTGCCGTTTTGAAGCCTTGAGTTCGACATTTTGGCCGTCGCCATCTTGGTTATTTGCAACCAGAAGTGACACAAGAGGGTGGAGCTAAGTACAACCAAAGACATTTTTAGGCGACCAAAAAGGTTATGATTAACTTTCATGAACTGAAAACACACCGAGTTAAAGTTCTACGACGAAAACATGAACGACTCCCAGACCGGACAACGCCGTGGTAGCAACCTGTCAATCACAAGGTAGCCACGCCCTAAAGCATCCCCTGCTTTATGGTCTATTTGACTCTCAATGGGACCATAATTTACTAAATTGAAGGAGACTTGAAACTAGTGATTGAGACCATAAACTCATATTTACAATGTTTACTGAGGTAATAAATCAAGTGAGAAGTAGGCTCATTTTCTCACAGACTTCTATACAATCAGACTTCTTTTTGCAACCAGACGAGTCGCCCCCTGCTGGCTGTTAGAAAGAATGCAAGTTTAAGGCACTTCAGCATTGGCTTCGCTTTTCAGACCCAGAGGTTGCCCACTCATCTTTAGTGGTGACATCATGCTGCAAAAGTAGGAAACCAAAAAGATCTAACCAATCAAGTCAAGTGTTTTTTTATTTTTATTTTGTGGATGCTTTTCAGTCAAAACAACACGGATATGATCGGTCATAGTGAGACTTGCCATGCCCGCCCCATTCACTTTTAATAGAACTGGCACCAAAGTCTGGCACGGTGACGTAATGACCCTTCCTTCTTTTATATATCCCATTTTGCAGTGTGAATGACATCAGCTGACAGGAAGTAAACATGGACCCAAGCTGTTGCCTAGCAATGCAATTCCGTTGAAACGGTCTACACACAAAATGGTAGTCAAGCATGAGTTTTAAAAGAACATTATTGCTTCATAACTTTCCTCAAACATGTCACAACAGCAACAACAAATCCCACCTAATCCACTAAATTATCTTGTTTTGAATATTTCCACTTCTCTCTCTCTCTTCTCTCAGCAAGTGGGTTGGGTTATTACACACATGATGTATGCCACAGAAAAGCATCTACCATTGCATTGTACAATATGAGCAGTAATCCAAATCACAAAGCAACATCTTGGACCTCAACATGAATGTATCTGTCAAAGGAAACAGAAATAGGAATGAAAACTGGTGAGAGGGAAAAAAAAAAGGGGGAGATGACAAACAGAAACACAGATGATACTGATTAAGATCAGAAGCCAGTGATGAACAAGTACAGTACATCCACACTGGGACGGGGACACATGGACGACAGTGCACACACACTCAGGCTGGATCAAGCCAGTGCTCTATAAATATCAGGCAAGCCACACACACAAACACACACTGTTCTCTCTTTGCTTTTAGCTCTTAAAAAAGATTAATTTGCCTAGTCTGTATTACTTAAAGTTTGTGCCTCGGTTTGCTCTCTACAGTGTAAACATGTGGAACTTATAGGCAACTGTTCTGTATTATCTGCACCGTCTCTCTGAACTAACACGGAGGCTTCTCTTTTTCCAGCAGCAGCAATAAAACTTAGCAGAAAACATTAGATCTATCTTTTTGGGGTCAGAAGACAAAATCAAGGAAGTATCAAATACCAAACTTGAGTGAGATTCTGTACTCTATTAGCTCACAGATTTGAATAATGACATGAAAACATCTCTTCCCAGAACCAGTGTCCCTTTTATTCTAGATAATCCACAGAACTGCTTGTCAACAGTTTTTATAGGAACAATTTTTTATGTAGAAAGAATGAAAACCCTTCAAACGGATGTTTCCCCTTAAATCTAATTCCCCTTTTATCCAAATGTCCCCCTAATATGAGCAGTAATGCAAGGATGCATCAGCCATCGCTCTGAGATGGACACCTGGTTTCAACCACAGACTGTGATTAATCAAAAGGCCTTCCAGCAGTGCTAATATACCTCATACGGTAGATAAACAGGCACGTGGTCCCTCTCTCTGTGTAAATGAAACCACAAGGCCATTTAGGCCAAGACGCTGAAGCCAGCTTGGCTAACGTGACTACTCCCGAACACATTAAATACGCAGCCTGCAGCCTCCCTCCTGCGACCGCAGCACACTCATTCCAATTATAAAAAAAAGACAACAGTATAGTTCTTCTCCACATGTGTTATTACTTAAATATGAATTGCAATGTTGGCTGAATCACATTATATATCTCCTACAAAACGATTTGACTGAGAGATAGAGAAGATGAGTGTGTGTGGGCACTTGTATTTCTGTCTTTGTGAGGACCAGTATCAGTCTTATGAGGACATTTTTGGACAGGGTTTTTAGTAAAGGTTAGATTAAGTTAAGGTCAAGGTTACGTATACTGGATTTTGTCAAAGAGGGACCTTGCAAGTATAAAAGTACATGCGTGTGTGTACTTCATTAATCATGTTTTGGGGACTCGTCCCCCATCAGAGGACAAAAAAACAGTGTCCACAATGTTAACCATTATTTTAGGTCTTGCTTTTGGGATATTAAAGGGGACCTATTATGCTTTCGTGCTTTTTCCCTTTCCTTTAGTGTGTCATTGAGTTTGTTTATTTGTTTGTGCATGTAAAAGGTCTGCAAAGTTATGAAGCCAAGCCAAAGGGAGTTACTCACAAAAACATTGATTCAAGTCCTGCCTTTTCTTCCGTAACGTGGTGATGTCACCAAGTAACACATTTTGCCTAGGAGCTACTTTGGCACGCCCTCAAACAAATCTAGCTAGAGCAGAGCTGGAGTGCAGTCAGATGAGATTGGTTCAGTTGACCAATCACAACAGAGTGGACCAGCTGACCAATCAGAGCAGACTGGGCTTTTCGGGGGCGGGGCAGGAGCTCAAACAGAGCGTTTCAGACAGATGGGGAAAAGAGGTGCTGTAGCTCAGCCGGTATGAGAAAAATAAAGCGTTTTTTGAACATTAAAGCTGGGGTCTGCGATTTATCCAGTATACACTTTTTGTTATATTGGTTGAAATGGTCTTTACACCCCGACAGCAATCCGTTTCTTATGAGCACTGAAAAAAGACCGGAAAAGATCCGTCATCTGTAGCTGCTGTAATCCTGTAAAAACGTCTACCAGTCAGTAAAAATGGTCCCGGTTGTAAGGAACCAATCAGATGCCTCCCTGCCTCCCTGCTCGTACTCTAGCCTCAGCGTGCACCAGCGTGAACTCAAAGCGCGTGTCCGCCGCACGTTCACTGGAGAGTGGAAGAGAAAACTCAGCTCTTAAAACACCGGACAACGAGAACGAACTCGTACCACTATTACCATATTATCGAAAAATACAACTTTGATTTAGTTGTTTATGTTCTGTTAGTTTACTTTATAAGATACTGCAGATTTAAACTATTTATTCTAACAGCTCAAAGTGAAGTCAGACAAACAGGATTATCAACGAGGGGAGACGGCGGATAGAAAACATTGCCGAACAAAATTTACGTTACTCAAACTGCTTTTTCAGTTACAGAAACAAACGAGTGGACTGATCTCCCTCCAGATATTAGAGTAATGTTAAAAAGGGTCGTGTTGTCTCAGCAGGTATCTCTCTCTGTCCCTCCCCTCTCTGCTGCTCTGTGGCCGGCTCTCCAGCGAGCTGCTGCCCCCCCCCTCTCCGTCAACAAGGAAATGAAAGCCCCTCGTCTACGAGACCGGTCTCTTGAGAGAGCTCCAGCTCATAGCGGGGTCTGTGTGAGTGAATGCCCGGGTGGAGAGGTGGCGATCCCGGCAGGAGCTAGCTAGCTGTTCCGGCAGTTTGTGGAGCTTCTAAACTCCGACAACAGTGGAGCAAATGTTTGATTCGCCATCTAACATCGTAAAACTGTCAATATTCTAAATCTACACCGTTGATTTCTCGCCTCAACATTTTTCAGAAGTGAATTTAGTGATGAAATAGCTACGAAAAATGTGAAGTAGTTACGATGCGGCGGTGCTCGTGCATGTGTGTGGGGGGCGTTGCCTTATAAGGAGTTTCGAGGGGAGGGGGGGGCTTAGACGGAGCTCCTGAGGCGATGCGACTTTCAAATTATGCTAGTTTTCCAAGATCGCAGACCCCAGCTTTAAAGCATGTAAACATGTTCTAGTAGTAACCCAAAATACAAGTATGAACCTGAAAATAAGTGTAATAGGTCCTCTTTAATGATTGAATAAAGAGTGATGTGTATGCACTGCTTTTAATGGATTATGTTATATTTAGATCAAGGAATTTGAAGTATTAGTTAAGCTGTAACCCATAAATCATTTTGCTAATCATATTAGGTTTGAATAATATTAAACATACATATTGATGTCTCCAGTTTATTTCTGTGTCTCTTGTGTCTCCCTCTCCCCTGTGTTTCCAGTTCTCCTCTATCTCACTCTCTCGGTCTGTGTCCGTGGGCGTGGCTTCTCCCTTCACTCCTGGCTCCCTGATAGCTGCCAAGCTGTTTCACCTGCTTCAAGTCACAAACCTGCAATACATCAACTCGTCATCCCTGCAGTATCAACCCTGGCTTTCCTCCCAGTCCTCACAGATCATTTACTCAGCTACAGTGGTAGTTCACATCCTAGGCTGCTTCAGTTGTGCATTCAAGTTTATTTCTCATGTGTTTATTCTGACTAACTTCTAACCAGCTCCCCTCCCCTGCCTCCACCAGCCAGATTCTCCTCCTTCATCCATCCTCGTTCTCTGCAGCCAGTCTAAAAAACTTCCTACCAACTTCACCTACTTCTTGTCAGAGTCCTGCATTTGGGCCCACCTTACTATACCATAGAAATTGATTCATATGTTTATATTAAGCGTTGTTCAGTTTTGTTTTTAAACCTTTAAGTCATCTTTCTCAATGCCCAGTTAATTACTGAAGTTTGAAAACATATTTAACTCTGCATTATTATGCTAATTCATTCACCACAAAGCAATTACACTTAGGACACCCAGATGGCCAGCAGCAGCAGCATCTTATCTGCTATTCTTGCTGTTCCCAGGTCCAATTTTGCGATTACAGGCTTTTGCTGTCAGGGCTCCCGAACTCTGGAAGACAATTTCTGTAGAGATATGATCATTTACATCTGTATCCACTTTTAAAAAACATTTCAAAACACATTTCTTTAGGACAGCTTTTTTTTTATTAAGTGTATATGCATTTGTATGCATGTATATATTTATAAGCATCTATGTATGTGTTTGTTTTTATCACCTTGTTTTACCACTTTACTATTTTATATGGTCTTTTTTAATAGTTACCTTATTGTTTCTACTTTTTCTCCACATCTGCTTTTATTGTCTCGTGAAGCACTTTGTAACATCTGTTTTGAAAAGTGCTATATAAAGAAATGTATTAGTAGTATTAGGTCACCTCTCTGGAGTTGTTAAAATTGAATTACCTGATTTTATTTGTCCACGTCAGCACCGCGTAATTTACAACATTGACATGTCGTCAACTTGTAAGTTGATATGCTGAACATGTTAGCGAACAGTTGCCTATTTACACATCCAGACAATGCAGAACAACATAAGTATTAATTTGGAATATCGTTTCTGGTCAATATTCACACTCTTTTAGCTCTGTTTTTGGTCTCTACCAACTCCTTGGGCAAATATCTGGCTCTTTAGCTACTAAACGCTCCACTATGTTCACCAGCCAGTTGCTAACTTTGTCTGTCATTTGGTGCAAGACAGATAGTGTATGGTCAGCTTTTAGATCTTTTTACCTGGAAAAAAAGTTGCCTGCTGTGCCTGAAAACAATGCAGATACAAAACCAATAAAGTTGCGAACCAGAGAACCAAAAAATAAGCTGAAAGAGGCCATAACCCTTTGTAGAGCTGAGTAATAATTTTATCCATTATTAATATACAAATATTGATTATAGCAGCTTTAAGCAATGCATGTAAAATCACTTGCTTGGTAATACTTGTATTTGTTTCTCATAATGGTTACTTTCTTCAGCTTTGACAACAGAAGAAGGAAACCAGTGCAGCAACTGATGCAAACAACATGCCTATATTTTAAAAACATCATCTGAAAACGATGGGTTTACTCATTTTAAATCATTAAAATAATCTTGCACTGCATTTCAAAGCCGTTTTGACAACACACATGCTGCTGGAGTGTCAGTACTGTTCTCAGTATAAAACTGAACTGTGTGATGTCTCCTACATCTGTTGATCATTAGTGGGATTCTCCCTCTGAGACTTTCTCTCTCTGTCCTGCTTTCTGTCTCGCTGCTCACTGTTTGCTTCTCCGCTCTTTAGCCTCACTTTCCCCTTTTGGCTTCTACTATTTCTCATTTATCATATTTAAATCACTTTTAATAGGTGATGTCACATTTAAATATCTTCCCTTCTCTTGAATGTTTTTCTCCATTTGCTGCTACTTTATGTCTCTACTCTGACTGAAACCTCAATCTGATGAATTTCAGGAAGGATTTGAACTCCAGTAATTATTAACTGCACCAAAGAAAATATTTTATAATGCAGGTTTCTAAGAATTTTTGGCGGGGTACCATCTCAAATCTGCCTGACGTAGGTAGTCACACACACAGAGGGAAATGTGATGCACAAAATGTGTTTTTAATTTCCGATTTTAGCTTTTTCACTTGATAAATAATTGGCGGAAACCCGGAGGTGGTAATTTCAATATTTCCATTCAGGCTTCTGGAGGATGTTCTGACACACAAGTCGCAGCTCTGCTCTCACAAATCTTATTCAACCATAAAATGAGTGTTTGTCTGTTAGTAGCTCTTATTATCAAGTACACAACTAGATCTAGAGTTTCCAGTGACAAGCGGTGTGTGTGTGTGTTACATGCGACCTCATATAACCCTAGCATGGGCTGGACTGAGAGTGTATTAGGGTATTGAGAGAACATTGCCTGTGGTTTACCAAAGCTTGGCCAGAGCACTTGAAAGAAAAAATTGTGAATTTTGAACACATAAATAACGAGCCGACACGCTGTAGATGTTCTTCCTTTCACCGCAAACTTTTCATGTACTGCGAAGTTGTGCTGCGTGCTTATTTATCATGTTCAGGTGTTTGTTTTCCTTAATTTGTCATCAGGTTGTTATTTGATTTGAATCTTTATTTCCACTTTTATGATGCATGAGGGTTTACATTCGGTATGCCAGCAGAAACAAGTGGTTTGGCTGGTTGAGTGCCCTATAAACAGAGAAAAAGCATGTTAGCGTGTTAATGTTTTTTCCCATTCCTTCTTCCATCTCATGAGTTTATCTATAGCAAAAAACAACACACGATGGATTGATTCCTAATGTAAGACAGATGCATGTCAAGCACCACAGTGAACCCGACAACACTTCGGTCAGCGGAGCCGCACAGCAGCAAACTGCGAACTCTCTCTTGTGTTTGAGGAAGGATTGTAAAATAGGTGGTGCCTTTCAACATTGTAAATATGTGGTCGGGACTTCACCGAGCACTGGTTAGAGGAAAGAATGAGGAAAGTGGTGAATAAGTTGTTCTCTGGTCAGGGAAGCCATACACACACACACATACACACAGATGCAGAGTTTGGCAGCAGTCCACAACCACAAGAGCATGATGCCATTTGTAGAAGCTCGGAGAGGGATTGCCTCCCTTCTTCTTCCTGCTCCTTTCTCTTGTTTTCCTATTAATTCACCTCTTCTTCATGATTCCTTTCCTCCATGTCACTCATTTTTTCCTTTCCTCTTCGTCTTCCTTCCTCCATAATTGTCCTCTGCCCTGATTAATCAACTTTCCATCCTTCATGACCTTTATCTCCTGCTTCTCATTTCTTTTCCACAAAACAGATAATAAAATAATAGGAAATAAAATATGCTTCATTTAAACTAACTGCGAAGAAAGCCCGTACCCATTGCGGTCAATTATTTTTGTCTTTCTCATTGCCACGGATTTCCCCTCCTGCCAGCACATCCAGTCGATCCCTCAGATGGGAAACACATCAGACACCATAAGATCTGCTCACAGCCGGTAGTATCGGCGCTCCGTCTAAAGCTGGATAAACACTCCTGCACCTGCAACAGAGATCTGTCTGGGAAATCAACACGAGACGGAAAGATCTCACAGTAATTCAGCTCAAATAAGTTTCTGATTTAGTGACTTCCTCGCTGGTTTCACTTACTGTAGACTGCAATGTGTTTTAAGGGCAACAAGAAAATCAGATCATATTAAGATAATAAGTCTCATGGAGAATGGAGATTATGCTGAGCTGCTTGTGCTTTATATGTGATGGCTAAACTGAATCCAAATGGTTGGATATTCAGGGTAGAGAGCAAACAAGAGCTTCTTTTTAACTCAGCCGAGACACACACATTCACATTACACAACAACTGAGATTTGGACATTTATCAATACTGTAAGTCTATTCATCAAAAAAAACCCGCATATTTTCCTTTTGGTAGACCCCAAAAACGGTCTCAAGGACTACAGAGTCTTCGTTTTGTTGCACCGTTCCACACAACGTGATTGGTTGATGCCTTTATTCACGGTGCAAATCAACCTTGTTCCCCGAAAAAATGTGCTTTTTCGCTGCGCAACATTTACGTTCTGTGTGAAAGTACTCAAGACAAAAACAACAGTTCGAAAAAATATAGTCAAAAATACGTGATTACATGAATACAAAATTACAATGACATTATTTAATTCCCCAACTCACATGGATGATCCACACAGCATATAGAATATATGTAATGTATCATATATGAAGAGAGAGCTTTGAGTGCTATTTCACGACTTCTAAGCTTTTTATTTTACTATCTTTATAATCCTGGTTATTTATACACTTCAACAATGACTTTTCCACATCTGTTGAGCTCCCTAACCCACTTTCTCGTGACAGAAGAAGTCATGGTACGGATGTGCCAATTGTGGGATCAATTCAGAAACAGGAAATTATGCTTTTCTGGATCAACATCAACGCTGAAAATTAGGACAGTGTATTCTTTCGCCGTCTAATGCATTCACACGCGCTGACACCTGCACCTGGCCACTGCTGGTATCTAGGTTTATACAGCGACTATACAGAGACCTACCACCTATATAGAGACAATACAGGTGGCTGTCATGATGCATTATGTACCTGTGTTTTTTGGATTGGTCATTTGAGTATTCCTTTGAGGGAACAGGGTCTTCGTGCTAGTATCTTTTTTTCTTTTGCCTACCACATCTAGCTTCTGTAATGGAGCCAGTATACAGCAGCTAGCTGACTTTACTGTTATTGGTGTCTAATCTCACACAAGCAGGCATCTGTTTTATCAGAGATGTATGGAGAAAGTTAGTCAAAACTACTGGGATTTACCAGATTTTTGGAAATCCTCTAGGCTTACTGTCTTCGATTATATGATCTCTTGCTTAAGCTGGAAAAGGGTTGACTGTACTGGTTTAAAGTAGGCTATAAAGACCAAGTTTTCATCCTTTTCTAAAAGACTGTTCTGCTTGAATTTCCTCAGACCTGAGAGTTTGATGAGCTCTGGCTATTATCGGTTGAGAGTTTTTAAAAGAAAGCTAGCTATCTGAGGTCTTCATTTATGTGTCAAACTATTGTTATGTTAAAGAAAATCTTTGTGTACCAGGATTGTGGCTAAAATGATGGCCGCCACGAGAACAAGGTTAAGCACCGATAAATCTCATACAGCCTGTAAGTGCTCTGTAATTATTTCTGAATCGGTGCAATCAATCATTTCCGAACAGTGAGCGTCACTTCTTTCAGTTGTAGGCCGCTTTGTGCTATAATTATTTCCTGTAGTACTGATCATTGCTTTTCTCTGTAATTTGATTACTCATGCCTGTTTTGTAGTGGCTGATGGGTGATGATATAATGGAACTACTATGAATACACACTGGAGAGTGTGTTTCAACAGGAATCTGAGCTGTAAGCCAGACGCAGTTAATGAGGTTAGTCAAACAACACGCGCACTGTAGACAGAGAGGGGACGTGGAAGACGAGACGGAGAGGATAATAAAACCAGGAGAGAAAGAAGTGAAGAAAGAGGAGAGAGAGAGGTGGGACCTAGAGGATTGACTGAGGAAAGAATAATACTGCCTGCTCATAAATCATTTCTTCTTTTTCTTCCCTTCCTCACAGCACTTCTCACTCCTCTGCCAGCCTGCTGCCAAATGCCAGAGTCCCTCTTGGAACGTCACATAATGACATCAGTTACAGTAACGATCTGTGACATTTTACTGTATATTGTAAATGTCTGGATTCCTACTTTCTTTCAACAGCTAGTATGAACGGTATAACAGCGACTGAATCCAGTTCATGGCAGCTTTTACCCGTCAAGTCTCGTGTTTTATCTGTGAGACTCAGTTTATTGTCTTTACTGACAACTGAAAAGCTCACACATTGCCACACTATCAAAGAAAACATATCTTTTATCATTCACACCAACATACTTCTTGTGCATCGGTGCCTTAAATCTGACTAGTTTCATGTTCAGGTTTCTTTTTTGTTTCTGGATGACCGTAACACCGGTGGAGTATTTATCCTAAACACTCAGTGCCAAGCACAGAGGGGAGAAACCCCAACATGACCTGGTATGGCTGAACTGCTCTGGTGACCACCTCGTCTTTAAACTAATGAACTAAACACTAAACACAGACACATATTTCTCTCAGGTCTCCACATGAGTAGTTCTCAAAGAAACTCAAAAACCAGACACCTGCACCTGTCTGTCAATGATAACAATGTATTAAACATATTTCTATACTGAATATAAAGAACATACTTATTTTATGTCACTTTACACCTACTTTGTGTTCAGTTTCTCTAACACTGATAGAGTGTCTGAGCAGATTGTCGAGCAGCAGTAGCTCTTGAAAAGTAAGACTCACTGCACAAAGAAAAATATATTTTATAATACACCCTGTACACTATATCTTAACCCTAAATTTTGTAATCTTAACTATAGAAATATGTCAATCAGGAGAGAATTCATTTAGAGTGAACAAATAAATGTATTACATGGTGCACGATAAAGTTAGAATTGTGGAGAGTCTTTGGTGATTAGATCCGGTACCACCAGACGATAGCCTGTCAGTGTAACGTTTTACCTCGCCAAGGCGTGAATATTACATGTGTGTAGTACCAACAAAACCACTCACTTAGGTTCAGGAAAAACATCATGGTTGGCCTTAAAATAAGTACGTAAACAAAGAAAAAAACAACGTAACATAAGTACGGAAAACATGTCACTAAAACAAACGCGTCACAAATGTCACTAATGTAAAAAACACCTGTCTCAAACATCGGTCTCCTGGTTGAAACTCCTGAAACTCCCACTATAAGCTGTCTTTCTCCCTTTTTATTCTACATCACTGGCTCTGAGCGTAGCATATTTACGCGGATGCATTAACATGACAGTCAGTGATGACTACATGGCGTATAAATGACATGCCTAAAACAAGAATGTTCTTATTGCAAGCTTTTGTCTTGCGCATTATCGTGTCATTCACACGCCTTTTCGTGCGACCGGACAGGGTGAAGAGGTAAAGAGAGTTGGCTGAAGATCTGGATGATGGGACTTCTGATGAGATCAGTTGAAGGAACCTTGGTCACTGATGTGATGAAGATTATAGAAGTGAATGGGGTGGAGGAGGGTGGCATCCTCCATCTGGTTGGTTTAATTTAGAGTGAACGGCCATAGTCAGCTGGTGGAGTAGCAGCAGTAGAGTGAGAGACAAACTAACACTAACACCAAAGAGTATAAAAAGAGAGTCTCCCTGACTGAACTTCCGCTATAAGCTTCATTAGAACACCGAGGCCTCAGTATCTGATTCTCGTGAGGCAGACAATCAGACAGAGCAGTGGGAGTGGTGCACCATTCACCCTGCCTAATTAATTAACACACTTAACGAGTTCATACTTAACGAGTTCAGCCCGAACACTGCCACTAATTGGCCATGTCAAATGCATGTGTCCCATGCTAATTGGCTCTTTGATTGGGGCTTCGTAGAGTTAATTAGCCAATTAAGCACTTCAGTCTGCCAGTTCGGTCTCACTGTGGCTCATGTCCTGATTTTGGGAGGATCAGACACTGGTGAGGAAAAATTAGACAATATACTGCTGTCTGTCTGCCGAAGTAAAGCTATAAAGCAAAAAAAGATTGATTAGAGGTTTTGCAAAACCTTAATCAGGAACAGAGAAGCAGCTAAATGTTCAGTGGTTTTCATTCGCTTTCTGAAGAGCATGTTGTGGTAAATGTGAGACTAATGGGAAGGTAAAGGAGTGGGTCAAAAGGTTAGAGAAGCGTTCTTTACAGTCAGACGTTTAAATCCTCACACCAGCAGCAAACTTCTGTGAGGGAAGCATAAAAAATGTTTCTCTTTGTTCTCATATTTCCTGTAAACATTGCCAAGATTCCTTATTGAAACCAAGTGGGACAGCTATAGGCAAACGTTGCCCAACTGTCCCTTTGGCCCCAATGAGGAATGTGAACAATGAGAGCAAACCTTTGTAGGCAAACTGAAGGTCAACTGTATGATACTTGTGGCCACAATGTAGAAACACATTGTGAAATGTGTGTGTGATCCCTTTAACACTGAACACACCCTCTAGAGAATTCCCCTGATGTTTCCGCTCCATGTGTCCTTCATACCTCTGTGGTCTATGTTTCAGCAAAATAAATTAAAATGTAACGTCTGTGCACAAACGGTGACAACATACAGTAATAAAATGACTATTTGAAAATGTATAGCACAATGAAATAGCGCATACAGCCTGGTATTTTGGGGTGCCTACAGTACCACAATATGTGGTTTTCAAGATGTTCTCTCTTGAAAAAACACCAAACCAACCCCTCGCTATAACAATTTCACTTTGATAATTGTAACTAAGCTTTTCGCTAAATGTGGAAAAATGGTGCGTCCTCGTCATTGTGCTGTGAAATAATCCTTTATCATAATCCTTAATCCTTTCATAATGAAGTAAGGTCGTCTCTGCGCTGTGTGCATTCATTCAGTCAGTCAATATTTCAGCGTCTGTGCAGCTTTCAAGACATTTTATGACAGTGTATTTGTTAATAAATAATTCCTTTTGGGGACGGAGCCAAACAGGTGCATCAGTAAGAATGCATTAAAAGGTGATTTACATTAGCTACTGGCTACATATAGAAACAATATCAACGATAAAATCATGGTCCTACGTTCACCACAGCATAAAAATGCGATTGCTTTAGCGAGGATCAACAGATTTGGATTTGAAATGTGCGTAAGAAGATGACCGCTGGGATTGATTACAAAACCAAGGCAGCTTTGGCTCCCTTCATTTCCTTAAGTGACAACATGTTTGACGTATTGTCGTCTTCTGAGAAGTTGCACCATGTGAGATCTGACCCAGGAGTTGGATGAATTAAGAGCAAATACTCAACTGTGTGTGCTTAAAGTGAATTCATTTTCCAGGGAGTAAAGGAACGCTGCGACTTGAGTATTTATTTGATTTAACATGAGCATATTGTGTTTGTTAGATGGTGCAGCTAACAATGCTAGCCATGGGAAATCTGTATACATGTATTCTGCATAATGCCCTGCAGTTTCCCCATGAGCAGCTGCTATACTTTAAAGCTAATCTACAGCAATACATTTTAACAAAACTCTGTTTAAGTTTCTCCAAACAATTCCTCTTGGCTATGGAGCCACCAGATGTAAAGTGAAACCTGCACCTGTAAACGGCTTCAGCCCCGCTATAGCTCATCACCATCCTCTCAGAGGCACTAGCATATAATCCAACAGCGCAAACCGGGATTTGAGACCACTTAGGAAGATGACAGATGGGATTGGTAACAAATCCCCTTATCCTCAGCTCAATTCATTTCCATAAGTGTCAACACGCCCGGAGTCTCGTAGTGACACGAGAAGTTTCAGCCAAGAGACGTTTGACGCAGGAGTTTTGTGAATTACACAAAAACATGGGATGTCTCAGAGATGATCAGTCAGCGTTGTGTGCTGGAATATTCATACTGCAATGAATGTTGCAACGCAGCCGTTTTGGGAATTTGGGGTGGGGGGGGAGTAGTGAGCATGTGCTTTAAAGATAAAGTCACCTTAGTCATTTACTGTGAAGGGATCTGAAATCCCCTGCTAGTTCTTCTGCACACACACACACTTAAGAAATATGCATACAAGCAAACAGTCACTGAGGAATGCTCCAAGAGAGGTGAGCAGTAAGAAGGTAATAAGCTTCACCGTGTGTGGCGCTGTCATAGGGAGAGGATTCACACACACACACACACACACACACACACACACGGGGGAACGGATTAGAGGATATTGGGTATCACGTCGTCTACTCTCTCTCTGTGTAAATAAGAGTAAAGAACTAGAGACTAAAACCAGCTAAATAGAGAGAGTGGGAGACAGAGAGCCAGATCATGAGACAGACTGACAGTTTAATTGGCCGAGAGAAGAGAAGAGTGAGAACGTGTGAATGAAAGAGCGAGGGGGATCCGCGGAGAGAGAGAGAGAGAGAGAGGGGACACTGGTGTGTACTGGAGATTTTCACGGGAGAAAGAATGCAGTCAGGAATTCTTTTAATTGTCCAAACTCCGCCTCGATGCTCAGCCTACTCAGCCGTCCTAGGACACACACACACACACACACACACACACACACACACTGTAGATACATACCAGCCATTCTGTCTGCACAGTGCTCCATTGCAAACCTCCATAGGACTTTTAATAATAATAATAGTTTTCCAGGCCAACCTGCACTCTCCGCTCAGGACACTAACAAAAATGACTTCATGAAATAATTTTTCTGTGTCCACGTCCAAGTCGAGTCTAACTGATTTATGTAACTCTCCCAACACAGCAAGGTCATCAAAAGGCACAGGGAGGATGACAGGTAGTATGTGTCTATGTTTTTTTTCAGTATCTTTATCTTTAATAAATTAAAAGCAAGTTTAATCAACAGCCTTGTATGTATGTATGTATGTATGTATGTATGTATGTATTCGTGCTCCAACCAGCAGTCAGCTGGCTCTGATCAGCCGTCACACAGTAGCGCTGCCGTGTGATGGCTGCTGAGTTTCTCCTGTTTAACTTGGCCTCCTTCTCTGCTCACAGCTGTCCTCCTCAAAGCTGCCCTTGGGGTAGGATTCACTGTGCCCAGGTGTGTGCCTCCCAGTGTGTGTGTGTGCTATGTATAGAGTTACCGAGGGGCCACTGAGTACAGCCGTCTAGGATCTGGGGGAATCAATGAAACGCAACACTGGCAGATTGCTGACACTTTCTGTTGACACACTGTCATTATACACTCAGTTTAATGCCGAGCATAAAAACATTGACTGTTTTTAAGATGCAGTTTGAATATAGATTTTAAAAATGAACTGAAAATCTAGTGAAAGCAAACACAGATTCATGCGCCTGTGAGTCATACATTAAAAGGGCCGTTATACACACACACACACACACACACACACACACACACACACACACACACACACACACACACAATACAGACAGAGAGGCGACAGTCGCAGAAACCTGACATCAGATGTCACCTTGTGATGTCTTTCTCTCCTTTGTGTCTGTCTCTTTCCCATTTTCTGCCATACCCCCCCCTCCTCTATCTCTCTCGCTTTGTTACTGGAGTTCATGTTTCAAAGGGGGAAATTACCTTATTCATACACAAGACACACAATACCAACAAACCATCAGTCGTGCCCTACAGCGCAGCTTTTCCCTCCCCGCCTCCAAACCTCCGCTCCCCTCCGTAATGAGAAGAGCTCTGCTGCTTGGCACTGCTCTCCAACAGCAGCTGCGAGGACGGATGAAGATTTTTTTTATGAGAAAACCTAAGCAAAGGAAGGACACTCAGAGGAGAAAGTGATGTTTAGAGTTTCAGAGTTGAACAAACTGCACTTTTCTCTTCATCACTTTTTTCCAGTGTTTCCACTTTCTCCTCCTCCTCTGCACCTCTTTCTTCTATTCTTGCCTCTCCTCGTCTCTTCTTCATGTACTTGTGTCTTGTCTTTTCCTCTCCTCCTACTTGTTCTCAGTGCTTTTATTATTTAGCACCTGTCGACCGAAGAACAGAAAACCTTGTCATGCGAACCGTCTGACGTAGAAACACACACACACACAGGCGGTAGTCCTGACAGAACCACATACTTCCGAATGCTGACGCACGCAGACCCGCATGCACAGGGTTCCAGATACTGTATACATGAACACACCACGCACACACACACACACACACACACACACACACACACACACACACACACACTCCTGACGTTTCTGATGCACATTAGCTAATGTGGAAAGACGGCTGGGCTGAATTACCACTACACCTAATGACTATTTCATGTCAGGATGAGAGAAGGAGCAGAGAGGAGGACGAGAGGCCAGAAACTGAACAGGGTTAGATTCAGCAGGTCTGACTCTCCCTACTGCCTTTCCTCTTCATCCTTCTTTCTTTGTCTCTGGTCATAATAAACTGATCTCGCAGTCGATGGATGGAGTTCGATTTTTGACTGACAGGCCAACCCAGTATCGCATGTAATAGACCCGTCTGTCCACCAGAGGATAGCGTGTCAGTGTCACGTTTTGCCTCGCCGAGGCGTGAATATTACACGTGTGCATGAAGGTGCAGCACCAGCTGCGTACATGCAGATTTCGGAGGAGACCGGCGACGTTGAAAAGAGCCTTGCCTTTCAAAACTTCTCGCTGACTGATACTTAACTAGCAGTCCACTTCCGTGTTTTGGAATACACCTGATGCGAACCATACACAAGTACACATGAACTGTATTCAAGACCACCATACACAAGTACACAAGTATGGTCCTGGACACGGATCGATGAACCAGGCCCAGGTCCCTGATGTGAAAGCCTATCACATGTTGGTCTACAGGACCCGATCTCTCTGTGAAATCTTGCAATTTATCATGCAGGTTAAAAGACATTTTTTCGAACTTAACATCAATTGCCTTATTAATCCAGTCTTTCCGGGTCGGTGTATTGAGTCACGCCTGTTGTTTATTATAAACACTTTTGTTACTACGAAAATTTTAGAGCTTCGACATAATAATGCAGATCCCTAAGAATGTATTTTGGTGTATTTTGTTGTAAGACAATGGTTTGAAATTTCCAATTATTGTTCTTTGTTGCATTCCCATAAAAGGCATGGTAAAGTATGGAGGATGGAACCTGCCAAGATCAAAAACAAATGTATAAATAAAAAATGAATGCAAAAATGAATAAATAAATACAAAATGAATAATAAAAATAAATACATTAATCATAACATAAAAAGGGAAAATTATACAGAAGAGTAAATAAATAAGGGAATTATTACAAAAATAGACAAATAAAGAAGCAAATTAAAACAGAAATATCAATATATGTCACATTTTATCAATTAATTAATGGCTACATTTATTTTTAATTACTTTTGCTACATTTAATGACATATTTATTTATTTATCGAGTCATTTATTTATTTATTTTTGATTTTTGTAGGTTCCGTCCTCCGTAGTAAAGACGCATCAGTACACCAGTTGCTATTCTCGCAAACATCCTCGCATTTCTGCACCTTTAGATGATGTATTTCAGTAATCCCTTCAGGGATCAAACACACTGATCATTTAGCTGATGTAGTTGGTCAGTAGAAGTCAAAGGGTACCACAGTCATTATGCATTTATTCACACAGTTTGGCTTCAAAAAAGTTTTGTACCAAAGAGTTTGGCAACAAAATTATGTTTAAATCACTGCTGTGTAATTTCAAGACCAATGTATCTCGGTGACAGCGTTGCAGAGATGATCTGACAACTTTACAGAGTCTCAGGGTTCATATGGAGGCTGGATGACAGGACCTCACATAAAGCGCACTGAGAGATCATAACACACAGCATGGGATGGAAGTGGTTTCACTTTTACACCCTACGGTTCATTGGCTTTCAGAGAGGTCTCGCTTACTCGGCTAATAGTTGAGCTTGACATGTTTTTTTCCTCTGTTCAGGAAGCGAACATCAGCGTGTCAGTTTGTAGATTTACCCTGCTGTTAAACCTCCGCTGCTGCACAGCAGCCCTGCAGGACTGAACGACTAATGACAGGGTTTGACAACAGTGTGTGTATGTGTGTGTGTGTGTGTGTGTGTGGTGGGGAGGGGGGGACAAAACTGTTAATCTGCATCACTTTGAAGGTCTTTGCACACCAAGTCCGTATTTTTCGTATGCGTTTTTTTATCCATCATCTGCTAAAAATAGTTACGCACAGAAACCTTGCACACTGATTCTGATGCGTTTTAGTTTTGTACTTGTTGTGAAAACTACTGTCTAATTTTTCCTACATCCTTTGTTTTGCAGCCATCCCTGATTCCAAGCTGTTCTGCCACAATCTACCTTTAAATTCCGCATCTCTGTATTCTTTCATTTCCTTATCTTAAAGTGTTTTGTGCTGGGAGACGAAGTGAACTTTCATCAGATGCCATTTTGGACAATGACGTTGCATATACGGTGGCTCTGAGGGGTCAAGCACTCCTCTTTTGGCTTTTAACATGCAAAAAAATGCAGAAAATCAAACCTGTTACGAAAACTTTCATGACCGACAAAAGTTTCGGAGTTGGTGTGTAAACGTGATTGGCACAAGGTGAGGTCGTATTTATTTTTAAACTCATCTCCCATCTGGGGACTACACAATTTGGTCCCCACAAGGTAAAATAGTTATAGAATAGAATAGAATATTGTCGGTTAAAAAGTCTTGTGACCTAAACTCTCATTCATTTTGTGGCCATTTTCAGCCGTCACAAATTGCAATGTCATGATTCAACAATCATCTGACTGATAAACAAGCTGTTGTTTGATGCCAATTTTAAACTATTAAATATTACTAAAAAAGTTTCCAAATTATTTTTGAACAAAATCTCAAATGAACAATGAAATTTTTGATAAAAATAAAAAATAAAAAGCACACACATACTGAGCTTACATGTTCAGCGTGATGTGTTTAAACTTGTTGATGTTTTTATACTCACACACACGTGTGGATTCATAAGAGTTTACTGAAAGTATAAGCACTGCCAGTTATACATATAGATAATTTCTGTGTGTTGAGTGAAGGTGCGTCCAGGTATTTAGGTGAAAACAACTGTTGTTCAGCATGTCACAGCCTGCTCTTTTCTTATATTTGCAGCACACAGACTAAACTCCCTGCAGAATGCTGGTCACTCATTATGTCTCTGCCTCTCATCTGTCACCATTACTGTCACAAGACAGACAGAGCCGTACATGTATACAAAGAATACACACTCAAACACACACCATGAATACACTAAATGCAGGTCCTTTTCGGGAAATAAGAAAATCTAGATGTCAAATGCACAGTGCTTGCACAAAGGACAAATTAGACTCAATAAACTAAATATGTCTGCAAAAATTGAAGGGAAAAAAGCTAGATATGGCAGAAAATGAAGGAGTTATAAATAAGAGACATGGGTGTGTTTATGTTGCCCTCAGGTACCGTCATCAACTACTGACCTCTGACTCCGCAAATGACCCTGTTGTACCTGCCTCATTACCTCTCCTTTCCATCTTCTGTTTCCTCAACCATTCAATCCATCTTTCATTATGACTGTAGACTGTATGTGGACATAGTCACCATGACTTCACCCATTGAGGGTGGAGATAAGTACATCCGAAAGCTGAATAAGACATTTTTAGACAACCAAAAAATGGTACAATTAACTTTCATGAACTGAAAACACACCGTCAAAGGGTTAAAGTTCTGAGACAAAAACACAGACAACTCCCAGACTGGACAACGCCGTGGTAGCGACCTGTCAATCACAAGGTTGCCACGCCCTAAAGCATACCCGGCTTTATGGTCTATTTGACTCTAAATGGGACCGTAATTTACTAAATGAACATCATGCTGTATTGAAGAAGACTTGAAACTAGTGATTGAGACCATAAACTCACGTTTACAATGTTTACTGAGATAATAAATCAAGTGAGAAGTAGGCTCATTTTCTCATAGACTTCTATACTATCAGACTTCTTTTTGCAACCAGAGGAGTCGCCCCCTGCTGGCTATTAGAAAGAACACAAGTTTTAAGGCACTTCTGCATTGGCTTCACTTTTCAGACCCCAGAGTTGCCCGCTGGTTATGAGAAAAAAAGGTTGCAAATGGAATTATGAGTGGAAGAGTGAAAGTGGGAGATAAGAAGAAGTAAAAGAGAAGAAGTAGAGTGTGGGAGCTATTTCATGGGAAGAAGGGAAGAACTGAAATAGAGGCTGAGATTAAACGTCTTAAGCAGTGAGTTAAGTGACCTGTTGCCCTCCTTTTTCTTATCAGCAGCTCTAATTACATTCACCTGTCTAAACAGCTAGAAATGTGTAACAACCTGCTGCAGCACATTTCACATTAATCAGTCGCCGTCTAAAAAAAAAACTATTCCGCCTCCCTCGTTCTCTTCTACCACCTCCGAATTTCTGTTTCTCTCTTCTCTTCTTCCTTCTGCTCTTTGTGCCGCTGTCACAGGCGGCATGTAAGTAATCAATCAAATGTTTTGTCTCATATCACAAACACCTGCATTAAAATGCACACAGTTATATATATATATATATATATATATGCACAATTAAATGTATATATGCAGTATGCAGGAACAGACTCTCTCTCTTTAATCAACATGAGAATTCACATTCTTGGTGGTCATTAAAAGACACACACGAAACCATGGCTACTAATGAGGGATGCAGTGAGCGGTATATAAGCATATGGGGTCTGAAGCATGAAAGACGTTGCTGTTTGAAGCCCCCTCACCCACACAGAAGACACCAGCCAATTCTCTTCATAGTTCCAGTTCATCATCAGTGGTCACATCAAACACTGTCCGCTTTGTATTTGAGGACGGTAACTTTTCATTCCTGCCAATAAAAACAGGTTTGAATTTCTATCTGATGTCAATGTATTTTTGTTTCATTGTCGCTCATTTGAGATATTTAATGGCATTTCCGGCCTTTATGGTAACATAAGGTGTGAGAGGGAGAGAAAAGGCTTGTGACAAATGTCTCAGATTATAAACCTGAATAAGCTTTTGCTCTGGTAAACCTCCAGCAGTGTCTCAGCTCATCATGTTGTAAACTTATACTTCAACTCAGTTTGGCTGTAAATTAAAGGAAGATGGTGTCAATAAAAGCATTACGTAATGCTTTCTGAAAACAACATTGAAAATTGCACCTTATGGTGTTATCAGTGGGGCAGTACCCTACGTGCATCATGGTGCAATTTTGAGCAAATCCATTTGTATCTTTCTTAGTCAATTCTAAACCACTTATCTGGGTCTGAGTCACTGCAGTAGATGATGAAGCAAAGTTGACTCCCTAGACTCTACTTCCAGCTCCTCTGGGTCTCCTAAAAATTATGTTCCCAGAAAACGAAACTGCATTGTCAATTATGTTTTGAGGCAAACGTATTTTCTCCCCAATTACACTTGTTTTTGCAGTATCAGAAATACGTCTCTAACAAAAGTATGCAGAAGTCTGCATAGGGAAGAGGTCAAGGTGGATGGATGGGTAAAACAAACTTTCACCCAGGAGACCGCTGTTCATGTCCCGTGTGAAACAAAAAGTCATCGCTGACTTATTTTAACGGTACTGTACATTGAAAAGTTTAACGGTATGCACGCAACTTCGGTTACATAACAAACATACTTTCTTTAAGCCAAACCATGATCTTTTACTAAACCTAACCAAGTAGTTTTGTTTCAATTCACAACCACATGTTTAAAACTGTAACCCTAATCCGGGAGAAAATATGTTTCCCTCAAATGTTGACTTGATTGAATCAGAACGTAATTTTTAGGAGACAGGGTTTCATGGGGGATCTCAAGGAACAAATCTCTCCAGCGTGTTCTGGATCTATCTCTTTCCATTTGATCCGGAGGTATCCTTATTAGATGCTAAACCACCTCAATGGTTTCCTTTCAATGAGAGGGGTGACACACTGATACCATAATATCTTCTAAAATACAATCATTTGTCATAGTCCAGCTTTTTTTGTTGCATTTTTCCTGTTTTGTCTCAGTTTGGCTGCTGACTCCAACTTTTGGCCTGAGGACCATGAAGACAGAAAGACACCGTGTGGACAGACCAACCAGTAGAAGTGGTTGTGCTAAAACAAGGACATGATCCCTCACTGGCTTCCCACCCATGAGCAGTACCAATTAGTTACGTTAAAAGTATCGCTTCTAGAAATGACCCTGGGTCAGTGCGGTGGTGGTCGAGTGCAAATTTCCCAGCACCCCCTGATGGTGCATAAGGAAACCTCTCAATCTGACCTGGTATGATTTTTTTGCTCTTTAAACGTCCCAAAAATACTTTGTACCATTATGTTGGAGCAAAAGGTGAAAGCACCTGGGGCCCATTATGTTTGTTTTGCGGTACATCTGTGAAAAATTGAATGCAAAAATGTTCCTCTGTACATCTGTTTGAGTGTTGGAAAAAACAATCTGCATGCAATCTATCAGTCCGACCCGGTCTCAATTGTTATTTAAAAATAGGGATGTGTTTTCCACTCTTCTACAAATACGAAGAGCAGACCTGAAATCTTTCCACACACTGTACTGTAGGTAACAACTCCCTACGTGTCAAATGTCTTTTCCACAAGACCAGCCGACCCCGAGCCTCCAGCTAAAATACCTTATCTCTCCATCTGAAAAGACCATTTTACTAACGGCCGCAGCTACTGCTACATACCAAACATGCTTGCTGCACTGAATCTGTCAGGATGCCCGACTCGTGCTGTGCTACTGTGTGTATACTCAGCAGTGTGTGTGTGTGTGTGTGTGTGTGTGTGTGTGTGTGTTTTGTTTAATTTCAGCACACTGTATCTTGAAACTCCTCCTTGGGTCAATTCTCTTGAGGTTTACTCCACCTCTCTTTTGTAGAGATATTAACACACAACACCTTAAATGCTTTTCTTAAGTATTACTGCAGTCTTTCAGTGGTACAGAAAACACACACCCATTTAACTCTTATGCATTGGATTTGGGCAACAGGCAACAACAGCTGTCAGTGTGTCAGTGTGCTGACTTGACTATGACTTGCCCCAAACTGCATGTGATTATCATAAAGTGGGCATCTCTGTAAAGGGGAGACTCATGGGTACCCATAGAACCCATTTTCATTCACATAACTTGAGGTCAGAGGTCAAGGGACCCCTTTGAAAATGGCCATGACAATTTACCTCGCCAAAATTTTGCGTAAGTTTGGACCGGCATATAGCTTCCTTCGCGACAAGCTACTATGACATGATTGGTACCAATGGATTCCTCAGGTTTTCTAATTTCTTATGATACCAGAATCTTCACTCTATAGCTTTAAAACTGAGCACGCTACAAAAATCGCAAGTTGCGTTAATGCGTTAAAGAAATTAGTGGCGTTAAAACTAGTTTGCGTTAACGCGTTATTATCGCGTTAAGTTTGACAGCCCTAATAAATAGGAGTGCAGTATGAACACTATACACGCCTTTATAGGTTCACAAAATATATATGTTTTTTATGTTGTTTGGTGTACACAAGTGCAAGATCTCAAATTCCCAATCTGGGCACATTGGAGCCTTTTTAGATCATGTCTTCTGATTCTGAAGTGTGATACAATCAATAACAAAATGTCTTTGTTCTTCGTCTGTCTGCTTGTTAGTGGGATGAGGCTCGGTTTATAGACACACACACACACACACACACACACTGAGACACGCCCATCGTAGTCCCCAGGTGCGGCTTGTGGAGATGGAGGCTCTGTGAAGGTGAACCCCATGGTGAGAAAAGGCGAGGTGCTGTGCTCTGAGAGTGTCTGTGTATCTGTCCTTTCATGTATTCAGTTGTCTGTTATGTCTGTATTTGGGGCTAAAGAAAGGCAGAAAGAGAGATGTACGACAGATGCATTAAAAAAAAAGACAAAAAAAAAGTTGTTTGTTGCATGTTTTTTTTTTTTCGCTCAGTCTGAACTGTAAAAAAAAAATCAGAAAATATAAAAGGGGGGATAGACTGAATAGAGACTGAGAGGTTGAAGTGAAGGGGGGTTGAAGAATGGAGGGATGTAGCTTTTATCTGGAGGAGGGGAAGCCAAATTAGAAATGTGGCTTGATCCCCCCCTCCTGGGACTGAGTCAATTAGCCTGACTGGAGGAGCTGCCAAGAGGCTATAGGGCTGGGGGATGGTGTCGGTAAAGAGGGTGGAGGTGGTGGTGGGGGGGTGACTGGTTGAGACAGGAGAGGCCTAGGGCGTAGGCAAGAGGGTTTTCATGGGAGGGTGGTAGGATGCGGAGGGAAACTGGCTAATATAAGACAGGGGTTTGCTGGGCGTTGTGCGAGATATTACATCCAGTATAAGAACATTATAGAGGAAAAGGTGAAGGATGAAGCATTTCCATATGTGGTTAATACCTTCAGCAACCATCAACCATCTTTTCAATCAATGTCTTAATCACAGGCTGGGCACCATATCCTTGTATAGACATGGACAGAGGGAACTTGAACTTTTGACCTGGTCTCTCAGTCCATCACGAATCACATGCAGCACCGTGTCCTGGCCATTATCAAAATTGCAAGGACTAGTGTGGCAGCTATTAGCCTATTTTTTTATTAGACATGAGACAGAAATTAATCACAAATCATGAATAAATTATGTAAAATGTTTGTGCCTGTGGCTCACCAGGTTGTCCACTAATCACAAGGTTGGCGGTTCAATCCCCGGCCCCTCCTGTCCACATGTCAAAGTGTCCTTGAGCAAGTTCCTGAACTGAATACTCTTGATGGTCAGCACCTACTACGGAAGCTCACTGCCATCGGTGTGTGAGAGTTTTGCCTAAAAATGCCATATAAATGGAGCACATTTACCATTTGCACCATTGAGAAGATTTATATCATTGTAAATTGAACTCTTATAGTACGGGACAAAACAAGCAGTTTGAAGACATCACCTTTGACATTTGATTTGATATATAATAACAAATATTCTTTTTACTTTTTTGTCACTATTACAATCACTCTCCTCCTAAAACATCATAACCTTGCTCTAGTGGGGTAGAGTCTGGGACTAACTGGAAGATACAAGAAAAAAAAGGATGAACAATAATGGACTGAAGGGCTGTTGGTGTAGGTGCGGCTGACAGCAGCTGTACTGCAGAATTTAACAGGAGCGGATGGTGAGAGGCTGGAAGCGTTGGCAAAACACTATTCTCTCACCAAGCAGCTCACCCATGGACCAGATCAATCATTACTGCACCAAATCACTACTGGCAATACATGCTAGCCTCGGCCAAAAAAATTGGCATCAAACTAAGACTTTTAATAATGAAAGACAATTCGAGGAAACAGCAGCAGTGCTGAAAAACAGACTCTTTCTATAACTCTGTGTGATCCGGAGCAGCTGCAGAACAGCGGTAAACAGGATTACAGGTGGTGAGAAGAGATGAAGATCAGGAGGAGGGGAGGGCAAAGAGGGAGGGAAAAGAGGGGGGGTACATGAAGGAGAGGGAGGAGGTGAGGAAAGGGAGGGTGAATACAGAGTTGGGGGTTGTAAGGGAAGGTGGAGGGACGAGGTGAAGGAAATAAAAAGGAGTAAGGGAAGGAGAGAGTAACAAGGAGAAAATACTAACAAAGGAATAACTGTATGTTTATGAGTTTCCAAATGAGATACGAGACAGTCCCTGTGTGTGTGTGGTATCATCACCGGTGCTAGCAGAGGGTGGCAGGTGACTTGAGTGACAGGTTAAAGAGGAAACGGGAAGGAGAAGAGGCTGTACTGCACGCGCTCAGTGGCGTGTCACCAGGCAGGCCTGCGTCTCCCCCTTATCTGACAGGCACACTGCAGAACAGCAAAATCCCCTGCATAAGCCCCTCGAGCACTCCTCTGGGACGTGTGTGTGTGTGTGTGTGTGTGTGTGTGTGTGTGTGTGTGTGTGTGTGTGTGTGTGTGTGTGTGTGTGTGTGTGTGTGTGTGTGTGTGCGTGTGTGTGTGGTTGTGTGTGTGGAGACAGAGACGTGTCTTAAACTATAAGGGTGCTTGTATGTGTGTGTGTGTTTATGCGTGTGTGACAGGGATGGTGAGAATCTCGTTATTTTCCTATCTTCCTGTGTAAAGCCTCCTAATTCCACCTCACCTTCAACACTGCATGACCGCTCAAGGTGACAAGGACAGGACGGGCCCGGAGTCCAAACTCTCACACAAACACACACACACACACACACATATCTATACAAATCGAAAGTGCAATTACAGGTCAGTCTGGCAAAGGAGAGGCTGTTCTGCAACAGCGCTGGGCAGACCTGAGCATTCGAGGAAGAAAGAAGAAATTAGGACGGACAGGAAGGGTGTGTGCGTGTGTGTGTGTGTGCGTGCGTGCGTGCGTGCGTGCGTGCGTGCGTGCGTATGTGCGTGCGTGCGTGCGTGCGTGCGTGAGTGTGTGTGTATAAGGGGGAGTGTAGGGGAAGATAGTAGAAGGAAAGGAAAGGTAAGAAGGGGAGCACAAAGACAGTGTTGGAGAAATCTTTAGAGAGCAGCTTTAGCCACCTTGTGTGCAAAAAAAATCCCCATATTTACCTTGTAGTATATTTAATGTGCAGTTTGTGTTGGTGGTGTTTGACTAATGTGGGTTTTTGAATGCTGATACCACATAATACTAATATTATAGCATCCCGGTCGTACTAAATGGTGTATGAATGACAACTAATCTCAAGTCATTTTGGCGTGCAATAAGAATGACTTTCTTGCTTTTTGCATGTCATTTGTACGCCATGTTAATGTTAACGCATCCGCGTAAATATGCTACACTCAGAGCTTGTGACATAGAATAAAGTGTGTGTGTCTCAAAGTGTTATACAGTTATTTTGAAGTTACGTTAGTGACGTGTTATTTAGTGAAGTGTCATTTAGTGACGTTTGTGACGTATTTTCCGTACTTCTGTTACGGTGTTTCCGTACGAGATTAAATGAGAGGATACCTTTAAATCTGGCAACCCTGATTCTGTTCTCAGGTGCCAGTTTGAACGACACATTCAAAAGGTTTGCTGATCTTTGTCAAAGTTACTCTGGCTAAACATAACCTTCAGCTACCTTTGAAACACTTGGAAATTATGGGTCAACTTTGTACTATTGCAGCATAAACTCCAGAACATAGCTTGATGTTGATCGTGAGCAGTTTGGGAGACAGTTTGTGCTCATTTTGTCAAATTTTAGTTTGAGGTCAACTACAGTTTTTGAACCTGGGTACAACGAAAAAAAATAAAGAGGCTACATATTTCCTCCCCTCGAACAATCTTCAAACCAGCCTAGTGAACAACAACCTGATCACAACCCAGTTAACCCGAGTGTCTAACATTACACATCCATCCATCCACTGTGAACAGCCCACTGATAGTGACCTGAGATCGACCGCCCTCTTTTCAGCCTAATCTTTAAGCGATCTGCTTTTATCTGATGACATGGAGCCACATTACCATTAACCATCCCGTCTCTACGACGTCTGTGCTGATACGTAATCCTAATTAACCTCATTCCCATGTTTTGGGTCTCTGGTTTAATCTGATGACATCTTGCTACTGATCCATCAATTATGCTAAATTCACTTCGTCTACAGGGCTAGTCTGACATCATCAATTAACATTTTTACTTATGTGGAGCCTTGGGCGATCTGATACCTCAGGATTTTTTTTTTGTTTTTTCTTTGTTTGGACAGATATTTCATCCTGTTAACTTGTTGTTGGATCAGATATTTCCTAATTTAAGTCACAATTTTGTTCATTTCACACTGCTAACTAGGTATTGATGAACGCCTCAACTGAGTTCTAGAGATTCTAGAGAGAGGTTAATCAAGTTAACTACCAAAAAAACTTTAATTTTAATCAATATTTTTGGGGGGTTATACTGATGGTACTGCTGCTCCTTAACATTTAACATCTGGGTTCAATATAAATATCATCTACTCTCCTACTGCTACTCTTTCCCTGTGTCTAGCACATCAGGACGCATTGCCTTTTTTTATCAAGCGAGGAAGACGTATTCTAAACAAGTGCAAATTTGCAATAGCTGTGACATGTACACGTGTGCATGCATGGTTTATGAGTAATGGAAGAGGGCGTGGCTTAAGTGTAGGGGGCGGGGCAACCCCACACCAATGAGATGGGAACTCTCTGCTGAGACCAATGATGCGTCTATGAGTCTATGAGTCTATGACAAAGTATTCATGAGTTATGAAAGGGGCGGGGCTAACATGTAGCGGGCGGGGTAAATCATCACTAATGATAAAGGAACTCTGCTGAGTGTGTCATGGTCCTGGTTTTATTTTGAAACTCTCCTCTTGTGTCATCTTTGGTTTTACTTCCTGTCTTTGTGTGTTTTCCCGCCTTTTTGGTTGTCTGCCCGGCCCTGATCAGTTTCACCTGTCCTTAACTAGTTCTGCACTCACCTCACCTCCTGCTCACCTGTTCTCACTTCCCCAGTTAGTCAGTCACTATTTATACCATTTTTTTTATACCATCATTGGTTCTCTTTTGGTTTGTCTTTCATCATTCTTGGACAAACGGTTCCCTGAGTTTGCCAATCTCACTGCCATATCCCATTTTTGCCAATTGGCATGAACACAAACACACACCTTCACACTCACACATTTGACCTCCATACCAAATTTCAGCCTCCTAGGGTGAAAACTGTTACCGCCAAACGTTGGGGAAATGTCTGTGGACCCACCCACAGAGTGAGCTATAGAGCTGCTGGTCGCAGACTATTATAATATAATACAATTTCTCTTCACTTCTCTAGTCTGCCTGTAAGATAAAAAAAAAACTGTGGCTATCCCATAAAATGTGTCTTTTCTTGCCTCATTCCATGAAAATGAATCCTTTGTCTGAGTTACGGAAAATATCTTTTACCAAAAGTTCTACCTTTTCCATTCTTTCATCTGTCCAATTCTGGCTTCATTGATCGAAGAAATCTATCATCCTGATTTATTTTTGTGCAGCTTCCTCTTCCTCTATTATTTTTAAGACCTCTTCACCTTAAAAGGTTGATCTTGTACATCAGTTAAGGTGTTATCTGCTAGAGTATCTAACATCCTTTACCTATAGCTTTTAACCCAGTGATGAATTAGTGAAACTATCTTGGCTGACCTCAGGTTCAACTCTTTTGTTATTCATCCATCCATGTGTTGAGGTTATCTGCACATATCAAATGACACCTTCAAAACATGAGATCTATTATCTTCCACCGTATCCTATAACTCCTCCTGCATGGTGAAAATTCTTGCCTATGGGTTATCATGCATATTTGTGAATGTAAGAATCACTAACTGCAGCACAAATCTTTCATTAAATGTTCAATGACACACATGCACTTATGCACTTAGGCACTTAAATTACTTTAAATAGTAAAAAAAATTGTAATCAATTTATAATTTGCAGCATTTTGTTTCACTATTTACTGTAGCTTAACGGTTTATTTATTTTAAATATTGTTATTATAAATCGTTTTTGCTTCACATTCTATAAAAGAATATTCTGAGCTGACTTCGCCACTTGAGGACCTAATTTACTGTAAACAGCAGATGAAGAGTGTCTTAATGTAGCAGGAAATAGATAGTTTTGGATGTGTGTGAACGTCGTATCAGAGTAAAAATCTGTTTCAGTGAAAAATCTAGTTTTGGGAATTTTTTTTAAATCAGACTACCCTAACCCTCAGTACTCATGATAGGAAAACTACACATTTTGAACAAATGTAGTACAGAAATAATGCAGTGTATACATAAACCCAAAGCTTCACACACAGATATGGAGACACAGACATTGTACATGGTACTGTAACACACACGGAAACTCTACAGTTTTCTCTCACACACATACATATGCACACACAACACTAATTTGACCTTTCATTAGCCACACCTTTCAAATCAACGGCAAGTATCGTGTTTTTTTTTTTTTAATCAGAAGGATTGAAAAAGAAAACAATAATAAATAAATAAAAGAAACTGATGAAAGTTTGATGCTAACAGCCTTTTGCTTTTTATTTGAATGAGGGAACAACCTCCGCTACCGTCTGTCCCCTCTGGCTATATGGGAAAAAGTCAATATTTCAAGAGAGCAGAGACATCATTAAATATTTCAAACAAAGGGAAACTGACATCGCTGCCCAATGTCTATCTCTCTCTCTCTCTCTCTCTGGCTATAACTAGCCTCATCAGTTTTCTGTGGCTTATCTTTCTACTTTCTTCACTTCAGACAAATAGGCAACCAATACAGAGCTACACTGACAGTCCAAGAGAATTAATCCTGTAGTCTATACAGTACATATTAGATACCATGCTCTCCTGAATCTCATCATTTGTACCTCTACTTTTTGCTGACTTGGTATATATCTCAGGCTGAGGAAAGGGTTAAGAGGAAGGTTAATGGGTTTTCCTGCTGAGGAAGGGTTGAGATGGGGGTTAATGGGTTTTAAGGTGTGCCAGAGGATCAGTGTATAGCCACTTTAACCATAAAGTTACCTCGGTGGTCAATTCATCACCAGGCAATCAGCAGACCCACCTTGAGCCCACAGGAGCTGTTAGGTTAAATAAATGTCCACTTTGCTGCTCTCCGATGTCAAATGATTGAACACAGTTGAAGAGCGAATGCAACCTGTGACCAGGTGGTGAAAGCTATTATACACATGCTGCTCTAAACACTGTCTGTCTGTCCTGGGAAAAATCCTCTGACACACAGGAAGTGATGTGTTTTAAATTTGCATCAGCAGCAGTGTGGTTGGAGAAGAAGAGTTGGGTAATTGTGAAGAGTAACATCTACAGAAAGACAGAGTACCGGCCCATATCGACACATTGCTTTCTATTAATTTGGTGACCATAACACACAGTGCAGCACTGTACCAAGGAAAGGGCTTACACAATTTCCGCTTTCGAAGTAGTGCAAACAAAGACGCACATTGAATTTTTATATCTTTAAACATTTCTCGGAAGCAGAACTTCTTTGAAAGAGGAAGTAAAGTCACTATTTGTGATTGGGCGCTTGTTTTCTGGCTGATTAGGCATCAGACTAAAGCTCAGTGAAAAAAGAGGCAACCTTGTGCTCCTGCTAATAACTGAAGAAGTTCATCAAACCATACAAACTCGGTCCCGGTCGCACTAAATGCCATATGAATGACACGATAATTCGCAAGTCATTTCATATGAATTAAGAACACCGTTCTTGTTTTTGGCATGTCATTTGTACGCCATGTAGTCTGTACTAACTTCAATGTAATGCATCTGCAAAATATGCTACGCACAGAGCTCGTGATGTAGAATTAAAAGTGAGAAAAACTGCTTATGGCGGGTAGGAGGGGAGATGGATGGGTCCAACAAACACAGGACAAACTCAACCAGGAGACCAGTGTTGATGTCCCAAAGTGTTGTTATTTTGAAGTGGCACTTGTGACGTGTTTTTTAGTGACGTTTGTGATGTGTTTTCCGTACATGTAACGTTGTTTCCGTACATATTTTTCTTAGTTTATGTACTTATTACGAGTCCAACCATGACGTTTTTCCTAAACCTAACTAAGTGGTTTTGTTGCCTAAACCTAAATGCAGCCGTTAACGTAGTTTTGTTGCGTGGCGTAAAAATGATACTCGAAAAGGCTAAAATGCGTTCTCATGACACACAGAATGTCCTTGTAACGTTGTGCTGTTTATACGCCTTCCGATGAGATCGTGTTCAAAAATGTCCTTTGTTTTGTAAGCTGCTGACCTCTTCAAAATCATGATGCCATTGTCATATTTTTGATTACATTTGTAATTTGTTGTCATTCAAGTTTGTTACTTCACTAATTTGCACTTTAAAAAAAACATATTTAGCCTACTTCTTAACTGCAACATACAATCCATCATGGATCTTAATCAGATCTGATCTTACTTTATTTTAAGTGGCTCCTTCTATCTATGTTCAGCACTTCTTGAAGATTTTGTTGGATGTGAGCACTTGTTTTATCCTACATCAAGAGTAGCCCTCAAAAGAAAATGTCACAAACTGTCTTAAAAGATTTAACATTGTCAGACTGACACAATGGATTTTTTTTTTTTTTTTTTTTTTTTTTAAAAAGGATCAAAATCAATGCAGCAGAATATATAATCTTTTTTTTTATTCCAGGCATTCTTCATCCTTTGTCTGCCTACATTACCCACGATTGTGTTGTTGTTGTTGTTGTATTGTCTTGTATTGTGCTGTTGCTACTGTGTTGTACTGCAGTACTTGCTGAAGCATTGTATTGACAATATTTCTAGTTTGTAATAACCTGCCCAGTGACTACAGACAAAAAATTGCTCTTTAGCTAAATCTTGCACATTTACATCGAAGTAGAAACTGAAATATTGATTAATGTGCACTGTCCCTGGCAAATAAATAAATAAATAAAACAATAAAACCTCACCACCAACAGTTTGGTCACAGATTGAGGTGTGGTGTACTAGTAGCGGCTATAGTAGCCTCAAGCAGAGCTGAGGAGCGGGCTACAGAGGTCTGGTGAACTCACTCCTCTCTAACTCCACACAAAGATTCTTTTTTTTTGCATTTTTAAACTTAAGACCCAACTGACGCTGACTCAAGTGACATAATTTATCAGACTTTACACAGCTCCCTCTGAATCCACAAAAGGCTTTATACAACTTCTTTTGACCTGGATACAGACTCGTGTGTGTAAAGTGGCTCTCTGTCCTAAAAATACACTGTAATGTGTAAAAAAAATTAATCAAGAAAATGCCCTCATTTATGCTTAAAATCACTGTGAGGTGGTGGTTTCTATTAAAACCATCAAGACATGCAAGTAAGCTGTAACTAAACTCCATCTCAGTAGCGACCAAGATGAAAGACCTTTGTGTTTGACCACATTACAATTACCACAAGATAACTATCATGTAACACCTTGTTGGAGCGTCCACTGCACCCACCTCACTACAAAGGTAAAGGGGTTAATGTGTTGTTCGGCAGTATGGTAATGGGAGGTTTACTGTGCAGGTTAAGGTGGGTTTGGCGTGGAGGGGTTATAAAGAGCAGTGAGACCTGGCTGGGATTACAGGACTTGAATAGGTGAGATGACAGACAAACTGCACACCTGTGAGTTTGAAAACACATACACCCACTCGCACACAAATCATGCCGGTGATAGCTAAAAAAAGCAGATGCTGATACTACAAATAGCATAAAAGAGAACAGATATTTAAAGCTTTATGAAAGGCAGATGGATTGTCACAAAGAGGATGAAGAAGAGAAAAGAGTCGGGGTGGGAGAGAGGATGAGAGCGAGGCAGAGTGGCATGGGATAAGCCTCTGTCATTAGTTGTGGGATTTCAGCGAAAACCTGCAGAAAAGGCAGAAGTAAATGAGATTAGAGAACAAAAGTGGCAGAGTGTGGCCTGGAGGAGTGGAGGGATGAGGCACACAATAACCGCAGGTGTGAAAGCACCAAAGAATCTTCTCTATGTCCACTGGTTTCTTTATTCGCCACTGATTTATAGTCTGTTAAAACTCCCATAATGCTTTATTGTGCTTTTAAGCCTTGCACAAAAGCTTTTAAAAAGCAAAAACTGGTCCCATTTCAAAGCTTTAACATAGACCTTAATATGTTCTCAAGCTGAAAACTTCAGTGTGATGAACCGATGCCAACTGAAAAAGACAGATTCTCTGCAAAAGCGATGATAATTCCCTCTAAATCCCCCCCACTTCCACTGGTGCACCATCAGGAAATAAAACATCCAAGACACACATTCCCCCACAAACTCTTTTAACCTTTTCTCCTCTCCTGATTTATGCTCAGACGTCTCTCTGTCCAGCCGCGCTATTATGTTACTCAAGGAGATCACTCTAATGATCAACACAGATATGAAACCAAATACAGCAGAGTTGACTCACATTCAGAGCAGAGTAATTCCAACACAACCACCTACACGGGGTATTCCCCGGCTTCAGTGTTGCTTCAAGAAATCATCCCACTTTTTTTGGCTCAGTTATTAAAAACCACTGAATAAATAAATATAACAGAAAACACAGCATGGACATTTCACACACAAACTACTTCCTACATCAGTTACTTGTTAAATTAAAATAATAAATATCTGTACTAATATGGACATAGATCCTGGCAGAAAAGACAAAGACAGATACTGGAGCTAAAATTAAAACCTCACCTTCATCAGCAGCTTCCTGTGCCTGCGTCCCGGTTCAGTCCTCAGCCCCTCCTAGTCACTGTCCCCCTTGGCAGGTGCCATCATGGTCAAATAGTCCACAGGAAAGGGCTGGAAAGATTCTCTAATGATCTGTCTCTCTCTCTCTTTCTTGTACTCCCTCTCTGAGTTGAGATTTGTATCACCACAATAAAAGCAGCACGTGTGTGTGTCTCAATGTGTGTGTGCGCACAACTCCAAAGGTCCTGGAATTCCTGAGTCCTGCGCTAAAGAGCGAGCGTGGTTGAGCTCCCTCTCTGTATCTCTCTGCACTCCTTCTCTTTTTCCTCTCGCTGCCGGCCGGGCAGAGAGGAGGGGAAGACAGTCAGGGGGTGGGACGTAAGACAGAAGCTGCTTTCAGCCAACTCTCTCTGTCCTTCCCCTGCGTCTCTGTCTTTTTTCGCCCTAACTTTTACTTGTTCTCTGTGACAGATACTCTTTCTCCGCTCAGCAAGGCGTGAAAGCAAAGCTCTCTCTGTCACACACACACACGCTCACACACTCACACCCTCCTCTTTCTTTCAACGCCACTCCCTCTGCCACAGTCCAGAGGTAAAGTCACTCCCTCGCTGTGTCACCCAGCCGCAGTGTTTTCTCCTGCTATTATGATTCAACATGCTTTATCACCAGAGGTTCAGTATGTGTCTGTGTGTTTCTCAGTGATCCAGCAAATCCTTTGGCGGATCGAGTCGTGATAAAGATCAGGGTGAGACTGGAATAACACTTGGATTTAATTCCAGTTTGAAGTTCCCTCACAAAGTTCACACATTCTTTAAAATGTCAACTCATCCATGAGTTCATTGTTCAACACAGAATTTTGTTGAGTTGGAAAAATATGAATTGATTCAAGTGGTTGAGTTCAAGGTTCAGACCGAAATAATCAAATCCTCAACCCTGATGTCCTTGACCTTTTCACTTCTGCTTTGCAACTTGACGAAAAAAGATTTGGTGGACGGGTGTGTAACGTGTTTCTTTTGTCTCAATGAAGAGGAAAATAAATTAGCTATGAGCATGAAAAGGTGCTTCTCTGAATCCTGGAAAAACCTGGGTAGGTAGCCCATTTCTTCCCTTCAGCCATAAATGTCTCCCAATTCAAAAGTTCGCTCTAGAAAGTGGCGGTAAAATAAAAAAACTTGTCATTGGGGGCTAACGCTTTGCAAAACGCTTTTAAAAGCTGCTGTTATACAACACCAGAAAAGAAAAAGACATCCATCCACAACCTCTGTGTCATGTTTTCTGTTCTTCTGTCGACTTCTGATGCTACGGTCTATTCACAAAAGGCAGAGTTCATCGCCAGCCAAGCCCGTTAATATTGGATGACTCAGCAACACGGGAATATGCTCGATGAAAAGGTTTTTCTTTTTTAAAAGTCCAAAACTGGCGTTTTAAAATTCTCGTTTTCTAAAATATCTGCGCTTGTTTAAGGTCAAGGAAAGATTATGGTTATGGCAAATAAATTATAGTTATGGTATGGTGAGGTTTATGCAACTGTAACAGATTGGATAAGATTGAAGGGTATGGTAAAGGTTAGAAAGTTTGGTTAGGGTCAGGGAATGATGGTGGTTACAGTGAAGTTCTCAGAGCTAATGACCTTGCTAAAGATCAGTTTGCAAACGTGGCTTGATCGCTAACAGGACAATGAGTTCACATTGTTTATTCAAAAAGGTGTATTTGTACCATCAACTGCTGTTGATCACAAGTGCAAGCAAACCATTAAATAAAAGTGAAGCTCTGTCCCCTCAAAGGTCAGCATTGTCAGCATGGTGTGCTGTTGGTCAACAGTGTGAATTTACATGTCAAAGTTCACCAATGTTGTGAGTTGAGTACCTTAAAATGATGTCATTGAGTGTCTGAGTCACCAGTATATTACTTGTACACCTGTTAATGATTTACTTATAAGACATCCACACTCTAAAGCAATGTGATGATATTTATGTGAAGGTAAACCCATGAGAGACACATACAGACAGACTGAAGGCAAAAGAGACGGATAGGAAAATAAAGATTGCATAGAACCAGGGTGAAAACCTACACCTTACGGGACACACTCACACAAAACATGGACTAATTTATTGTATTTATAATCAGGCCCCAGACAGCAGGGCGCGGCACACTATCAGTGATACACACACACACAGACATGCAGGTACACACATTCACACACAAACACCTGCTGATGGTGCGTTCATATACTGTAAGCACAAATGCATGCAAACACACACACACACACACACACACATAAACACAGTGTGTGCCGTCTGTCTGGCGTCTAGCTGGCACCGTTCAGACGACCATCTCTAGAGGCTGCAGAGTAGCCAATCACAACTGCCAGTCAGCAGCATTCATTATCACACACATATACACACACACACGCCAGGTCCTTAGAGACTGGGAGAAGTGTGTGTGTGTGTGTGTATGCATGTGTGCTGCTGTTTGTGTCTCCCTTGTTACCAATAAAACAGAAGCGTGAAATAGAGCAGAATAAGTTGATAAAATAAGACAATAAAATTACAGGAAACAGAAAGAAATGAAACACTATAGTCACTATATCATAGTGGTATCAACAGATATGCCCTCTGTTAGCTGATGACGATCGTCTCTTTCTGCTGTGATCAATTTTCATCCAGCTGTGCTAACTAAAGCTGCATTTATAGTCCAACACGGACAGTTCCACCAGCCTTTCTATTTTCTATAGCGTCATTGTGTAGCACTCAGACCCAAGAACCAACAACCTGGAGTCCACTTAATTTCTTACATTCAGTTTTCTACAAATTAAAGTGCTCTGTTTGTCTATCAGCCCTCCCCATCATCATTTTATTCAAGAGACTACACAATTTTTAGACATGTTTTATTCATAGGACTCTTTTTTTTTCATTTTTATTTTGAAAATTGTATATAAAAAATTAATGATACAAACATCCTGGTGAAAATTGGATTTTAATAATATCATTTGCATTGATGAACCTTATATATAAGCATGCATAATTTCTGCTGGCCATTTATTATTTTATTTTTTTTAGATGTTGAAATATTTTTCCTACTTTCCATGGAACACATCAAACTTGCAGAGACTTGCTGAAAATGGCTTTTCTGAGCTACATTATTGTTGAAGATCTTTCAAATCTGATACACCAGATACTGTACAGGCCATTACAGGGTGAATATTGTTTTATCAGTGGTTTCACTTGTTTATGTAAATTATATAAATCTCTTACAATTAATTAGGTTTCAAAAATAAGTATGCAAAAAGTATATAATATTTATGAAATATTATAAGAAGCAGCCATGAAGGACCTGCCCACCTCTCCTCCACCATGGTTTCCACCTTCTTGGTTGTTTGTTTAATTCCTTCCTTCCTTACTTCCGTCCTTCTCTTTCTTTCTTTCTTTCTTTAGCACATGTGCACTTTCAAGCATTCATGTGTGTGAATGAGGTTTTCTTTCACATAAACTGATACCTGACACCCGACACAAAGGCTGATAAGCCTGTAAAACACTCTCTGATGTCACAAACCGGACGTAAGCGTGTAAAAAATGTCACGCTGTGCTGACAACATCAACACCTCTACAACTGATCCGGCACATTTTTTCCATTGCAACAACAGAAACGCACACACACGTGCACACACACTGCAGTTTCCACCCGTCCATCTTTTCCCTCCAGTAGCTTGTGAGTATATGTATCATTTGTTTTGGCTGGTGCCTTTTGAAATTTTGTGGCTTATAATTTATTTATCGGTTATTGATTTGCTACGCCTGCTACACCAGCACACACACACACACACACACACACACACGCACACACACACAAACACACAAACACCAGCATCAACGCCTTTCCCTCCCTTTTTCATTCACACAGAAAGAGGGAGGCATGTGCAAAGCAAAGCAAATTCTCTTCTCTTTTTATGTTTCTCTCACACACGCACACACTCTTGACCCTGTTGCCTCTTTCTTCCGTCACAGCTAACCTTTACTCAGAGAAGCCTGCATGTGGTTTTCCTTTCTGGTCCTTCTACCTTTATCTAAAGTTTCCTCCTCCCCTTTAAATCCTTCCGTCTCTCCATCATCCATATCCATCCCAATTACCTCTCATCCACCTCTTCTTCGTTTTCACCCCACCCTTCTTTTGTCCCCTCTCTTCCTCCCTCTCTTCTCCGTTGATCCTCCATCTTTAATCATTCACTACCTCCCTAAACCGTCTTTCTCTCCCTCCTTGCTTCCAATTAAGCCTCTTTCCCACTGGACAAAAAAACCCACTAACACCCCACTAACATCTGGCTGTGGTCTTCAGTAGAAAAGGTTACAATCCATTCATTCCTGGGACGAATGACTCTGCAGTAGTCACGGGTAAACAGTTCGTATGATATCTTATGAAAAGTTATTCCTCATTTTTCGTATCAATTTCTGCTCGTTATATGCATACAGTCTTTTCAAAATAAACTTCTGTCTTCACAGGAAACAACTTGGTTAGATTTAGGAAAAGATCATGGTTTGGGTTAAAATAACTACAGAGGAGACGTAACTTAAGTACGGAAGTTACGTGACAAATAAATCAACGTTGACTTCTGATTTCACACGGGAAATAAACAGCGGTCTACTGGGCGAAAGTCCAATGTTTCATCCACCCCGACCTCCTCCCTACCCACCGTTCGCTCTTAATACTTCCTGGTTCATGTTTACGTGGGATATACTGTATATACGAATTACAGTGCATTACGTTTTGTAGGTATAGCTACGAACGGTGTATGAGAACAGCCTGCACAGGTATTTATCGGCTCCAGCTCCGATCGGCAGTGACGAAAATATGACCCCCGGGTGAACACGTTAATTTTCGACCCTTTTCCGGCGCAATGCTTCATGACGTGCATTGAAGTGAATAAATAATAGATAAAAACAACAGGGATTTGGGCAATTATTATAGTTTATTAACGAACAAATCATACAGTTACTATGCTCTCCTCAAAGCCACCAGACTCCAGTCAGACAACAGTAATTTTATCTCGTTGATCGTCGTAAAACACATTTCATTCAAACTTGACAGAAACAAAATAAACCTCATCAAAACTGTCTTGGTTAGTCTTTCCACTGTTCCAACAATCACCAACTCTGGTTTGAGAGTTTGAGAGAGAAACTGAAAAAGTAACAGATATAAAAAAAAATAAAAAAAAGTAATCACTGTTACATTTTCACTGTTTACTAACCCTGTTTTCCGGCAATGGGAAAGGAGTCTATTGACTATTTTTAGCGGGTTTTCCCGTGTTTAAAAAAACCTGCAAATACGTGCTAATTTTGGTGGAAAAATAGTGTCAGTCTGTTTCATTTATCCTGTCTTCCATCTATCCATATTCATTTTTGCGCTCACAACATGCCAGTCTTGTTTTTCTCCTTCCACAATTCCCCTTAACTCCATACATCCATATTTCCCTCACACCTTTTCCCTCCATTTGTTCTCCCTCTCTTTCTCTTCGTCCCCACCAAACGTTGCCCCTGAACCCATCCCTCCTCCCTCCCTCCCTCCCTCCCTCCTTCTATCCTTCCGTCTCTATTCTCTGTTTGTTCAAGGCCTCTTTTAACGAAGCCAGTCTCCTCCCAGGTCTCAACAGGCTATTGTCAATACTGACGTCTGGCCTCACACACACACACAAACACACACACACTGAGACTCATGCGTGAACATGAACACACAAACCCACAGACTCATAAACATGCATACGAAACTACACATGACTCTCCATAAAGGTCTCAGCCTCTTCTGTCCTTTGTCCTGTCCTCTAATCGCTCAGTTTAGCCTTTAACACTCCCTCAACACACACACACACACACACACACACACACACACACACACACACACACACACACAGAGGGAGTGCCAAGTTCACCAGCTCTCCACCGCTGAACTCTTTTCAGGCCTGTATTCATTGATTTAGATTGACAGGACATTGTAATGCAGAGAAAAGAGCAACATTAACAACACGCTGTTTGCACGTTGCAATTGCGGAAGATTCCAACGGAGCTAAAAATGGAAACTTGGTCCCAAATGATCGAATGTTTTAAACGTTTATTGCAACGATAATACTCATTTGACTTTTTCAGTGTGGGTCTGTTCATGTGATGCTCACAACCCCCGGCAGAGCCTGAGATACACAACATTTGATGAACATGAACACATGTTGAAAGAGACGTTCAAAATTCATATAAATGCTAATACATGAGGCAGCTGGGAGGTGGAGGGAATACAACAACAAACAAATTAAAAACATTCATGATAGAAGACATAACAATTATGTGAAAGGACATGTCCAGATCTTTTCAGGGCGATATTTAATAATAGACTGGCTCCAAAAGGCACCATGGATCTTATTTGCTGTTTAAACGCAAGTTCATCTCTTTGTCCTCTTCTGTCTTTCTCTCAACTCGTCCTCCCAAAGCAGCACTCCTGCTCATATTAATATTTCACATCCAAAACTTAACAAGGCCTGTTACTTTACACTTCAAAGACCCCAGTGTACGCATCACTCCCTCATACACACACACGTGCACACACATTAAAAACAAACACACATACTCATATTAATGCACACGTACACGGTACATTTACAGTAGCACACGCCAGACTCACACTCACACATACAAACACACGTAAACAGGTATATAAACAAAAAGAAATACAACACATTTTCACACACACATATATGGATTTGCACACACACTGCTGTGCACTGCAGGCCCGGGACTGACCAGGGAGAGGTGTAGGCAGATATACACACACCTCATTAATGATTTAGCTCATGAGGATGAGAAGAGAAGCTGATAGATTCTGCTCTCCAAAACACTCCTATAGCTTCCTGCTTGACCAAAACACAGATACTGCAGGAGGGTCTCATGTATATTCATGTAAATATCAAAAGAGGCCAGTGCATCGCCTAAAAATTAACCAGCAAGGAACTCTCTACTGCGTTTGTAGATTTAATTGGACAAATAACAAAAAAAAAGGCTTCCAGTTTTGACGAAATGAGAGCATGAAAGAGGTTTGGGGAGGCTGTTCGAGTGTCTAAAGTGAAATGTTTCATATCTAAATACTGCCTCAGTGAGAGAACCCAACGAACAGATTATATTTATAACTCTAGGAAATGAGTGTCATGTCTCACAGGAGGCCAAACAGTCCAGGAAAAAAGAAAACGTCTTCTTCTGTGCCTCTCCGATTATTATACAAAATGATGAACACTGAAAAATCACTCATCACGACAGCAGACTTTAGGATTGGGCAACAAAACCACTATTGTTAGGTTTAGGAAAGAACTACAAGGTCGGGCTTAAAACTACTACGTTTGTACGGTGAAAATGACACTGAACGTTGTGAAGACAGGACACCAACGAACAGCTGATTGTAAAGTGACGCACGGGACACAAACAGCGGTTTCCTGGATGAAATCCTTGTTTGTTGGACCCATCGACCTCCCCTCCCTCCCGCCCAGTGTGTGTCTTTTTGCTCTTTAAACTACGTCACCACATTCCGGCACACTTTCTCAGGACATTTACTGTTGCTGCGGATGTGTTTACATTACAGTTAATGGAACGCCCAGTGCATTTTGCTAAAGGGTGCCTTGTGCGGCAGCCGACAGCCGCGACAAAACCTTGGTATTTAACCCTGGGTATGAGAACAGTCTGGACTTTCTTGCCTTAAAGGACTTGAGAGTTGTCTCTTAAGGAGTTTGTGGACCAAACAGTTCTGGGGACCTTCCCGCTGGGGAGCTCCCCGAGAACTACACACCTTCAAGAACAATGCATTCGCACCGCCAACAGAAACGCTGAGGTGACGAGTGGCCAGTTTGCTATATTTCACAAGCTCTCTTAGCTTTTTTAGTAATATAACAATAAATATTAAATGCCACAATCATATAAACTAAAGCAAAGTAGCCTTCACGAAAGCCCCTTCAGTTCGAATCGGCTATTGATCTTTGGTTCAGTGGGTGTGTGCTCATGAACTTCAGTCCATTTGTCCGTGTTTTCTTCTATTTATTTCTTGGTTTTGTCTGTCGTTTACGCGGCTAACGGGTTTTGAAAATGGTGGTTGCCGATGCTGAATTGGCTCATGTATTCAACCAATCACCGACACTTACGTCACTCAGTTCCTCTTGTGCTGGGAGAGTACAGAAGTTTAAAAAAAGGCCCTCAAAACAGCGTTCCAAGAACTACAATAGTTCCTAGTTCTTGCGGTGCAGACACAATAAAAAGAGGGGTTCTTAGAACTATGAAAAAGTTCCTCCGTTCCAAAAAATGCCTATAGATGTAAAATCTCCTTCCTATTACTTTTAAAGCAATCCATTCACTTTAAAAACTTTAAAGGCCTCATTTAATTTCTTCTCTGGCCATGAAGGACATGTTCAAGGCCAGTGGGAGCCCAGTGCATTTTTCTTTGTACTCTTCTCCCCCATGGTCTGTAAAAAATGTATTTGAATGTGTGTATGTGTGTGTTTGAGTGCTCGCACACATCAAGCAGGTGCAGTTGCAGTGCCTAATAACAGTGGAGCAGCCGTCTGTCAGAGCCTTTGTAGGCAGATAGAATGAACCAGAACTCAGTGGTGTGTTAGATTCATCAAAGCCTGCCAACGCTGGACCTAAAAACCATTTTACTGCTTTGGAGAGCACACAGCTGCGTTGATTGGAAAACCACCTGACCTCGCTGACTGTGTGTGTCTGTGTATATACAGCCTTTGGTGTGAGTGACAGGTGGCAACCGGAAAGTATGCATGTGTGTAGACATGGAAATTGTGACTTCTTTTTGAAATGTCCTGTGGTTAGACCATGTGCTCATGTGTGTGATGCTGTATGTTGTATGTGTGTGTGTGTGTGTGTGTGTGTGTGTGTGTTTGTGTGTGTGTGTGTGTGTGTGTGTGTGTGTGTGTGTGTGTGTGTGTGTGTGTGTGTGTGTGTCTGTGTGTGTGTGTCTGTGTGTGTGTGTCTGTGTGTGTGTGTGTCACTGTTGTCCTGCAGTCTGTGTAATTGCCTGGCTGGGAAACCCTTGACTTTCTGACATTTGAGCCCACAGCAATCTCTCTTTCTCTCTCTGTCTGTCTGTCTCTCTCTCTCTCTCTCTCTCTCTCTCTCTGTCTGTCTGTCTCTCTCTCTCTCTCTCTCTCTCTCTCTCTCTCTCTCTCTCTCTCTCTCTCTCTCTCTCTCTCTCTCTCTCTCTCTCATTGAGCTAGGAAACAGTGATCCATGAAAAAAAAGACAAAGAAAGTGAGTGAGAGCGAAAGAGAGGCTGAGAGAATGAAAATGAAAGAATGAGAAGGAGAAAGAGGGATAGCGAAGGACAAAGTGTTCCCTGTGCTCCGTCAAGAATCTCAGAGTTCTGGGCGATTCTCCCAGGATTTGGGGTCAACCAAGAACCAGAACCAGGAGCCAGTGATCCACGTACAGCACAGGACTGAAAGACAATGACACCTAAGGGAAAACACGCATTAGGTCCAAAGATCCAGAGCTGAATAAAGTATCCTCTTACAACGGTTCATATGATATCTTATGAAAAAGTTATTCCTCCTTTTTCGTTCGTTTTCCTACGAATGTCAAGCAACACGTGTCAATTTATGCTCGTTGCATGCATACAGTCTTTTCAAAATAAACTTCCATCTTCACAGGAAACAACTTCCTTAGGTTTAGGCAACAAAACTACACAGGTTTAGGAAAACATTGTGGTTTGGCTTAAAATAATTTCGGAAGTGGCGTTACATGAGTATATTACTCGTTACGTGACAAATAAATCAACGTTGACTTCTGGTTTCACACGGGACACAAATGCTGGTCTCCTGGGCTAAAGTCTGGTGATTTTTGAACCACCCATTTACCTCGACCTCTTCCCTACGTAGCGTTTCCCGCTATATATATTTCCTGGTTCATGATTAGAAATGTACATATGATCAATGAATAAGAACAGCCTGAGCCGAGAGACTTTGATATCTTTTGGCTCTTTTTGACCAAACTGAGGAGCCCCCAGGAACTACAGACAGGTAACAAGTTAAAGGAAAAACCTAAATAAATGAAATGCAGGTAAAATTCCTACATTTTTTTTAAAAAAAAACTAAAAAAAACCCACAACATATTTTCACAAACAAGCACATTCTCGAATTTTCCCATCACACGTGCCAGCAGCATCTTATTCCTCACTATCGCCGTGTCCGAACCTCCCATTTAAAGGGAGGACAGGAATCCAGAAGCGCGCCTGAAGGTAAACACACTCTGCTCATCATCCTTCACTCCCTCCATCACTCACTGCACATGCAGGGGACCTCTAATTAGATAACCTGCCTGTCCAAACACTGAAATCAGTGGCTACTGTATCTAAACGTCACCCTTCCTCTGTCCTCGGCTCCTCTCCCCTGTCCCCCTGTCTTCATTTGTTCTCCCTTAAATTTTCCCCTCAGCTCGTCCTCTAAACCCCTTATTTCCCCTAAACTGTCCCTCTCATCAGGACTGTCTTACCAAGAAGAAGAACACCATCAGTCATTTTAGCAAGTGCCCTGCGACATTTGTTTAAGTTCAAATGGCAAAGCCCTCTACGAGTGGGAAGCAAAGGACGTAAGGTGATGTTAGAGTGACAAAGTCCATGTAGGGAGGAGGTCGGGGTGGTTGGATGAGTCAACAAAGCATGTAGGACTCATGACATACAACCTCATATGTTGTCTGCAGTGAACAGATAAAAAGAAAATGCAAAAAAAGACAAAAAAAAAAAGACGAAACAGAAGAAATCAGCACAAACCCTCATCATTATTTTCCATCAACAAAGTTTATGAGTTCCCTATAAACTAAGTTGAGCCCTTAATCACCCCAGGAGCCATAAATATTCTACAATTTGAATCATTGTTTCAAAAAAGCTTGGGTTACAACACTACAAACATTTATATAATCACATTGAACCTCAATAACAACAACTCTTTTTGTGATTATTATGTATTTTTAAAAGTTGCGTCAGTTTGACTTGGCAGGCCAAGACCTGCATGTTCCTTCCTTAGTGATTATCTGGTAGACTGGACGGCTCGGCGCTGTACACTTCTTTATCTCCTCCACTCCCTCACTTATTCATCCATCACTATCACTGTATGTTAGTCCATCTCTCTTTGTATTTGTCTCTCTATATCCACCTATCTTTGTGGTTTATGCTGCCTTCAAATGGAACTGATGAGGTTTTATATTTGACAAGAAATACACAATATACTTGTCTAAGCGATTTCAAAATTGTCGATGATCCTTCTTCCTTAAGTCAGAAGCCAGTTTTCCATTCAAATGTAGAGCAAATTCACAGAAGTTCCAGAAAATTGGCAAAAGAAAATGCAAATTAAGGTCAGTTTCCATCCACTACTGTTTGTTTCATGTATTAATTTGTTCCAGCCTCCTTATCACGCCACACACATCTGATGTTTTCATCTGCTGCTGTTTTTCATCTCTCCAGTGGAGCGCAAGCTTCAGTGGACATTTAAGTCACAGGCTTGATTTATTCACTAAGTCTGTTTCCATTGCACTTTGTTGCATTTTGCAAAAAGTCATTCGCGATACTTCAATTTTTTTATCCAATTTTCTGTATTTTCACTCAGGTTTTTATATGCAAAATGTGCATAAAAACAGATGGATGGAGACCCACCAAGAATCTGTTGTTCTCTCTTTCACTTTTCTCCTTCCTTCCTATCCATTCCTTTGAAATCTTTTTTCAATTATACATTGGTTAGGCACTAAACTCTATTTCCATTTGAACACTGCTTTTGTTTTGAAACTATAAATGAACAAAAGATGCGGGAAATCAGCAGTTAAAGCACATGATGTCTGTGTTTGTCGAAGCAGCTGCGTTCACCTAGAAACAAAGAATATATTCACTAACAGCTAAAAGGTATTTTAACCGTGTAATGCAAGGGATCGTCCAATGTTTTGTTTGATACTTTGGGATTACTGTGCCTCATCCAAGGTACAGAAGTACAAAGAAAATGTGCTGAAAGTTTGTTTTGATTTTCCAAAAGGTCCCCTGTGCATTTTTGTTTTTACTATCACTGCCACAATTTAAATGCTGTCATGATCTACTAGCTTTTAGTTTTTTTTATCTGAGAGACACATTATTTCTTAAAGGTGCAGTGTGTAGGATTTGGCAGCATCTAGCGATGAGGTTACAGATTGCAACCAACTTAAACCTCTCTGTGTGCCAAGTGTGTAGGAGAACTATAGTGGCTGATGCAAAAACATGAAACCACAAACACATGTTTGGTTTGTCCGTTCTGGGCTACTGTAGAAACATGGCAGTGCAACATGGCGGCCGGCTCCGTTAAGATACAAATGGCTCATTCTAAGCTAACAAAAACACAACAATTCTTACTTTCAGATGATTATACACTAAAGAAAACATACTTATTAATATTATATTCCATTTCTGCCTACTGATCCCCCTAATTGTTACACACTGTACCTTTAAGTAACATAGTGACTAGCACTTACAAGTATTCTGTTACTACGCAGCGCTGCCCAGAGACATGAAGTCTACCACTGCGACCTTCTAGATAACACAACTACCAGCACTATGACCTGTTTAAATGGGAAGTGACCTTGTTTTCTCAGTGTAATGACGAATGGAGATATGTGTGTTTCTCTCAAATACACACACGCGAACAATCCATGCCTACACAATAATAGGCAATTCAACAGCAGGCCAAATTATGTGTTATTTTTCAGTGACAGAGTATTAGCCAAGTTGCTGTAGCTGCATATTTAGGATCAAGAATCCTCACAGCACTCATAGTGAGTGTAAAGGTGTGTTCAGACAGAAAGCGAAACAGTCCAGTCTGTGTTTATTCAAACAACCAATGTGCCAACTGTACAGATGTTAGCTGGCAACATACTCACCAGCCGTGTGTGTGTGTTTGCGTGACAGCTCAGCCTCTGACCAACTCACAACTCACCAGAAACTCCAGTTCTGTCTACTATTTCCGTCCAGTCTCTCTCCCTTTTCCTCTTGTTTCTGTACATTCATAAAGCCCTGGGAGAAGCACAAAGTTAAACCATTTTTAACTCGCGCAGACGCGTCTTCTTAGTCTTTGCGTCTATTCTATTATTATTCTATTATTATTCACTCCAACACATCTTTCCATTGACTTAAAGCAATGATACTGCATCTAAAATGATCACACTGGACACAAAGTTGAAGCAAATTGAAGCAAAGATGTTGTTTGACGCAACGTCCTGAATACAGAAAATGTATGTGTTTCTGTGTTTTGCAGATACAATCCGTCATTTTCTGTCAGCTGTTAATGAATGAAAAAAAACAAACTTAAAAACATAAAAAAAATTATCCAAATAAACAAGAATGAAAATTGGTTTTAGACTCAACAAGACCCCCCTTTAGTTTGGAAAAAGGATTCTCCAGTCAGGATCACAAGACCACAGGATGTATGTGCATACTTTCACTAATTGAATAATGACATTGCACATGTTTTCAACTAAAACTCGAGAATATCCAAGTGAAGCAATCAACTAATTAACACTAAACGAATCAGGACTGAGGTGTGATCGTTTAGAGAAATTTGTCAAGCTATGAATGGCAGGGTGTTCCCCCTTTGGGGAGAGAGAACTTGTTTGTTAGTGTATGTGTGCACCCTACTAAAAATATCATTCCCATACAGCAAAACTGAATTATGAATTACATTTTGAGGGAATCATATTTTGTCGCAGATTACCTTTGTATCTAATCATAGTCCGTGGAAGTCCACATAGGGAGGAGGTCAGGGTGGATGGGTGGGTCAAACGAACACAGGACTTTACCAGGAGGCCGCTGTTCGTGTCCCGTGTGAAACTAATAGTCAACATTCACTTATTTTTATTTATATCCGTGACTTAAGTAACGTAACAAACTTAGTTATTTCAAGCCAAACCTTGATGTAGTTTTACTAAACCTAACAGTTTTGTTGCGTTTTTTAGTTTTTCAAAAGAGAAAAGCTAATTCTTCCGGCTGATGTCCATCTTCAGAGGAAAAGCTAAATGACTAGAAAATAAAATGTAGACTGGAACATAATGCAGAAGCCTATGTAACTCTGTGTGTGCCCATTTGTGTGTGCGTGTTTGCGTGTGTGTACATCTCCAGATCTTGTCAGGAAGTGCAGCTATCTGTTGCTGTAATATTACTTCCTGTGTGAGGCCATTTTGACCTTTTCAGAGGCCAAGCTTTTCTGCATGTTAGTGTCTGTGTATCTATACATGTATCTACCCCGCATACCACACACACACACACACACACACACACACAGCTGTTATGACACTACGGACAGATAAGCCTGGCGCTTGCAAACCAAATACACTCAGACTGCGCCGTGGGAAACAAGTGTGTGTGTGTGTGTGTGTGTGTGTGTGTGTGTGTGTATAACTGTATGTGTGTGTGAGCCAATACTTCTTTATTTTCCACCGTCCAACCAAATTGTCTTTGTGTATGTTTTTATTATACATCCTCATATATTCCCCGTCTTTTTTTCTTCATGCTTCACCTCTTTTTACAACTGAAATATGGACACAAACATGCTCATGGATGTGTGTGCGTCTGTATGTGTGTGTATTTCAGTGTTACTCAAGGACACTTAAACGCTGATAAGTGGCTCGACACAACAGCCCCACACCTAAAAACCTTGAGAGCAGTCAGCCCAAGTGTCTCACACACTAACAGATAAACACACGCATTAGTCTTTCTATACTTGTGAGGACTCTGATTGACAGAATGCATTCCCTATAGCCCCTTATACCAACCTAAACCTAATTCTAACCTGATCATTAAAACCAAGTCTGAACACTCAAACGGCCCTTTGAAGGTCCGAGCCAAAGTGGGGACCGGCCAAAATGTCCTCACTTTCCACAAATGTCCTCACTGCTAAGGTCTGAGACTTGGTCCTCACATAGATAGATGAACAAGAAATACACACACACACAAGACACATTAAAAAAAGAGGCTGCTTTTGGAAATGGTAGACAAACATAATTTGAGTTCCACACAATGGGACAGCAGTTTATATAATGCACACTCACACACACACACACACACACATACACACACACACACGCCTAGTGGTTAATGGCTAAAATTGACTTACACACAATAAAGTCCATAAAGACACACAAAAGGTGACACTCGCTCTCCTTATCTCTCTCTGTTTCCAGCCAATTCACTTTCTCATTTTCATTCTCTTCCTCCTCCTCCTCTTCTCTCTCCTGTCCTTGACTTTTATCTCTCCCTCTCTTTTCTTAATAACACTTTCTCCTTCACTCTCTCTCTCTCTCTCTCTCTCTCCCTGTCCTGCCCTTGGCTCTCGTCCCTCGCTCTCTGTTCTGTCTCTTCCTATTATCATCCGCGGCTTTTTATATCTGTCTGCCTTCCCTACTTTATCTCCATATACAACCCGCCATGCACACTGAGAGCGCACTGTGTGCTGATTTATTGCAGGTACAAAGGGTGTGTATTTGTATGTGCATGCGCATGTGTACGTGCACATAGAGAGAGGAGGAAGGAAGAATGTGTGAGAGGAGAGAGAATAAAACACAAAGAAGTAAAAAGGAAGTAGACTATATATATCGAACTGTTAAGATAAAAGTAAAAATCCTCCATTTAACTATACTAGCACATCAAAAGCTATTCATCATATCTCTTTTTTCTGCAGTCGTCTTTACATTGAAAACAATGGAGGCGGCAGCGGCCTGCAACCTCTCACGAGAGCACCTTTATTCTTCATTTTTAATGATGTATAAAAATTGTTTTATTCCTAAATAAAAAGAAAGGCTGAAGTGGGAGGAATAAGGGATTTAATAAGAAAGAAAAGGTACTGATGATGTTGGAGGATGCAGGAAGGTTTAAACAAAAGATTGAAGGCACATGGAAGGATAGGGAACTAAATATGGAAAGTTAAGGGAATGAAAGGACTGATGTGTATTATGTGTAGCAGAATCCCTAAATGGAAAACATCCCAGGCTAAAAAGTGAATGATGAATAGACATGAGTAGGGATTCAAATGATCCTGAAGAAAACACAAAGGGGGGAAATGAGGGAGCAGCTGGATGGAAGGATTGTATGGGAGCGCTGCAGGGAGAGGAGAGGATGGAGGGATTGAGCCTGAGTGCTGGAGGGAGAGGAGGAAGGTAAATGCTGGATGGGAGGGTGAGGGGATGGAGGCAAAGGTAGGATGAATAGGGTTTTATGGAGGATGAGAGAACTTGAATGTGTGCAGAGGGGATAAGATAGTGACCTAGAGGGGTGAGGACGGGTGCCAGACGGATCGGAGGAGAGATTGAGACAGAAGAGGAGATGGGGAGCAGAGAGACGGAGAGATAGAGGTACTGGGGATAGATATCACATATTGTTCAAGACTGTGAACTTGTGCCAGACATGATTAAAGACTTGGCCAAAAGAACCTTAAGCATGGGTAAAACCCTTTTCTGAAGTCTGCACGCTAAAGGGATGAGTGGGCGGGTTAGTAGGATCAAGAGAGAAAGAGAGCAGGGAGGAGGAGGGAGGGAGGAAGACGAGGAGGAAGGTGAGGATCCCCTTAGGAGGATAAATAGGCTTATGTAAGGGCCCTGCAGAGACAGACGAGAGTCATGGCCGTTTACTTCTGTTTAAATGCACACACAGACACGCGTAGGACCAGTGACAAGCTGGCCAGTGTCCCAGACATCTCCCATGAGTCTATGTACACACTGGCATACAGAGACAAAGACCTGATCTGCGCACAAACTTTCTGTAAACACAAACAGAAATACTGATACAGAGAGACGGTGAAGAAATAGAATATAAATCAATGGCACGATAATGGCATAACAAGCAGATAAACTGGATGAGGTTCCCAGGCATGGATTAACCCCAAGCCTCAACATTTACATTGACAATAATTGGCTAAAGATTAAAAAATAGATTTAAAGGACAGCGAAGAGGCAAAGAAAACCACAACAAACAAAAATTATCTTAAGCCTACATGCAAATACATTTTACATTCAACAGAAAGTTGAAGGTTAACAACTAAGTTATAAGGATTGGACATAACGTGACAGATTTTGTTCACGAGAAGCCTTTTCTATTTTTTTTACTTTTACTTTGGCAGCTGATGTCATGCAACTAAGGTTATGAGCCAAATTGGCAACCAAAAACCAGAGCAAACGGTCGAGAATGAGATAACTTGCAGTGCATTTCTTCAACGTATTTTCATACAGCGGTTCGTATGATATCTTACGAAAAGTTATTCCTCATTTTTCATGCGTTTTCCTACGAATGTCCAGCGTCTATTTCCACTCCAGTCTTTTCAAAATAAACTTCTGTCTTCACAGGAAACAACTTTGTTAGATTTAGGCAACAAAACTACTCAGTTAGGATTAAGAAAAGATTGTGGTTTGGCTTAAAATAACACCAGAAGTGGTGTAACTTACATGATGTTCGCCACTCTTTATACTTCCTCGTTTACTATTACGTGGATTACATACAAATTGATTTTGTGGGATATATACATATTACAGTGCATTTATGTGTATGAAAACAGCCTGATTTCTTTGTTTGCATTATGTTTGAATGTCTTCTAAAAAAGAAAGATTACAGTTGCAAAGCTAAAAGTTGAACGTCCTTAATAACAAGATGTAATTTCCTCTTCTGTCATAATGTTTTAAAGGGTTCCTTTGCTAAATCTTTACTAACCGTCCTTCCTCATTTCCTCACCAGCACACCGGAGGTGAGAGGCGAGACAGAGCTACTGTTAAACGGTTAATTCTGTCATAAACTGACACACCTGCAGCAATATTATAGAGACGAAAGAGAAAAAAGCAAAGGAGGTGGGTGCAGGTGCAGCCAGTCAGAGCGGGTTTTAACGATGGGTCTTGAAACCTGGAAAATCCCACAAATTAGCACCAAACTGTGTCAGCTGAATACAAAGCATAGTCTCCTCCTGTGCATTTCTCAAGTATCTCTCATCACTATAACTGAGTGCTGAACCCAGTGGTGGAGATGAGACCCTCTTTATGACTGCCCAGAAAGTCCAAACTTTTTTTTTCTCACACTTTCAGACAGTCTCTCCTGGAAGGCATTTATATAGTTACACTCATTTGTAAATACCAACTTATATCACTTCTGCCAAATGTGTCAGAAGTAGGTGTGTAAAGAATAAAAAAAAAACAGAGAGAGAAGTTCAAACCCTGGTTCCTCCTCATCCATAGTCACCTCTTTACACCCAGCAAATCGCTGTGTGAATTGTGCATGAATATCCGTTTCATAAAGTTACAGATTTTGTCGGACACAGACCCCCCAATTCCAATGTCCGGAAGGCATGGAGTTCAGACGCTGTTTGATCATCTGACAAGGATTTTGGTTGGAGTATAATTGCACCGTTAATACAAGTAAGTCTTACAAGTTGAGTCTGAGATGATCTCAAATGGCTATAGGATAAAGCATGGAGAACTGAGTGAACTGCAGTACTGCAAAACCAAAAAGTTCCCTGCAGTCTAAAAAGTATTGTCCCCACATGTAAAAGAGCAGGCTGTTCTCATACACCACTCATAGCTATACGAAAAGTAATGCACTGCAATTTGTATACAGTATATCCCACGAAATCAATTGTATGCAATCCACATAATTGTGAACCAGAAAGTATAAAGAGCGACAAACGTCACGTAGAGAGGAGGTCGGGGTGGGTCAAAAATCACCGGACGTTAGCCCAAGAGACCGCTGTTTGTATCCCATGTGAGTCACATAACATCCGCACTTAAGTTACCCCACTTCCGTATTTTAACCCAGACGTTGACTTAAGTAGTTTTGTTGCCTAAACCTAACAAAGTTTATATATATAAGTTTATTTTGAAAAGACTGTATGCATGAAACAAGCGGAAATTGACATGTGTTGCAGGACATTCGTAGGAGAACACACGACAAATGGGATAACATTTCGTAAGATATCATACCAACTGTTGAAAAGAGACATCTGTAAAACAGTTGACAATTACAAAAAAGGTCAATTATTATGCTTTGTATTTGAACGATTAGTTCAACAATTTGTGAAACACGCTTATTTGCTTTCTTTCCATGAGTTTCATACTCTCATGTCTATACAGTAAATATGAAGCTACAGCCAGCAGCCAGATAGCGTAGCTTAGCTCAAAGACTGGAAACAGGGGGAAACAGCTAGCCAAAAGCAAGCAATCCACCTACCTGCATGTCTAAATCTCACTTGACACGTATCTTGTATGTTTAAACCGTACAAATACCGAAGAGGTTACGCCTAGGCTTCAGGAATCTTCTCTCTTCAGGCCAATATTAACATTTTTCGCCCCACCAGCGGTAACAATCTAAAAACAGCAAAGTTGTCTCTCCATTTTTCATCCATTGAACCAATCTGTGTGGCAATATGCCTCACAGAGACGCTTGCATGGCTGGAGACTTTTAGCGTTCAGTGACAATCAGAAACATACATTTTGTTTGACAGCATGATGGAAAAATAACTGATTCAATAGCATTTGATTAAAAACAGTTTATTCAGTTAAGTGGCAGCTGTACAAGAAAATATGCAAACCAGCGACCGCTGTAAAATACCAGGAGAAAGTTTCCATCACAGAGACAAGCAAACACCAACATGTTTTCCACATCAAATGCTCTTTTCCAAACACACACAGCCACATGAATAGCAACGCTCCCACAGAGTAAAAAGAAAAAAAAAAAAAGCCAGGACAGGAGTGAGTGATGTCATTTCTCATGTGAATCAGAGAATGCTATTCATTAGCAACTGAGATCTTAAGGTGGTCCATGTTATATAAGAAGCAAAGGCAGCTGGATCATTATCAGCAATGATTATCACTCATATATCTTCTTCTCTCTCATCTTCTTCTCTCTCACGCACTAGCAAACATAAACCCTGTATTTACCATCTCAACATCTCTACAAAGATGTGCAGATAAACAAGATAATAAATTAACTTCAACAATGTCACAAAGAACTTGTGTTGTCGTGCCATGTGCAGCAGTGAGCTCATCTTTTTATCAAACTAGACGTGCACTACTGACACTGATGTCATCTGGTGATACACGACAGGGCCGACAACGACAAACTAACACCATGGTCCAAGCAACAGATGACAAAGTAACACTTAAGACAAATTAAACAGGAGAGGATGGAAGTCGTAAATTCAAACCTGTAATTTTGGACAGCACAGCCTGTATTTGTGAACATGGAGATTGTTAGCTACAAAACAACTGTTGTCAGTGTCATGAAGGGACACACCTTGGAAGTGGCGTCTTTTCACCTCAACAAACCAACACGCTCTCATTCCAACTTGTCACATACTGACGCTTCGTCAGACCCCTCGGCGTCACTTTACAGTCACAGTAAAGACGTGGTTAACATTGTGAATTCAAACAAGAACACTTGCTTAGGTTTAGACAACAAAACCACTTAGGTTTAGGAAAAAAAACATCATGGTTTGTCTTAAAATTACAGCGTTTGTAAAGTGAAAATGAAACTTAACACACAGGACACGAACAGCAGTTTCCTGGATGAAAGCCCTGTGTTTGTTGGACCTATCCACCTCCCCTCCCCTCCCACCCTGTGTGTTTTTCTTTTCGCTATTTATACCACGTCACCACAGTGACTTTCTCTGAGCATTTAATATTGCCGCGGATAGGTTTTCATTGTACTTACTTGAAAGCCCGGTGCGTCTCACACACCCACGGCCATGACAAGGGTAGGTGGATGGGTCCAAGAAACACAAGGATTTCATCAAGGAGGCCGCTGTTCGTGTCCCGTGTTCCTAGCGTTCAGTGTCATGTTCACTGTACAAACTTATTAGTTTTAAGTCCGACCATGTAGTTCTTTCGTAAACCTAACTATAGTGGTTTTGATGCTGAAAATAAAGTGACGCCAAGGGGCATGACAAAGCGGCGGTATGTGATGAGTTGGGATGAGAACGTGTTGCTCATACACACTCTAAAGGGTGCCTTGTACGTCGGCATCATACACAGAGGGGAGTGACAAAGCGGCGGTATTTGATGCCCTAACAGCATCGTTGGTCACTTATGATAAAATCCCATAAATATCTCAAGAAGCAATACATACAGCACGTGCCACAGAGATCTGAACCAGCTATTAGTCAGAGCCACCCACTTCATTCTTGACCCATGAGACTCTGCCATATCTATCGCGTGTCCTCAGCAATTGCAGGGAACAATGATTCATTGAAAGAAATCAAGTGTCTTTCTGTTTTTGCTCTGCAACTCATTTCAGGCTTCTTCTATATTCCTATTTACCTCCCATCATATCTATAATTCGTTCAAGGTCGCTCTTTCTCCGCCTGCAGTCCGTCGGGGGGAGAGGGCTGTGTGCCCTCATGCACGTGTGTCATATTATGCTCACCACATAAAAGACAAAAGCACCTTTTAATTCTAAAACGCAATACCAGATGACAGATTTGCAACTGTTTAACAAGACCCCATAACAATAATTTCCTTTTGGAGTTTGACAGGCTTGAAAATGTGATCCAGGTTCTGACAGAACACCAACACCCTCTGTATGAGCCTGTGTGGCAGCCTACTGCTTTTAATGAGACCCAACCAAAGCCCGCAGCTCCGAATAATGTCATAGAAATGCATTTCCCTTTCACACTCTCAACATGGTAAGTTCATCAAGCTGGAATGATAGCCCACCTGCAGTGTCGATCAGCTCAATTACTAGATGGAGAGCTGCAGGAAGTAAGAAATTGTTACGCGGTTCTTGAGCAGCAAAAACTCTGTTCGACTTCTGCAGTTTTCCTGCAATCCCTCAACCGGTTCCACTTCACCTATAGCAGGTGAAAAGGTCAGTGACCCCCATCTCATAATAAATCCTCACTGTGACCTTCAGATCATTCCTCACACCAACAGTCTTCTCCCTCCGATCATCTATCCCAACGTTAGCCTCTCCATCCTTCTGTTATTTCATTTTTTAGCTTAATTTCCTTTATTCTGTTGAACTACCACCCTTTCTTTCTCACTTATTGCACTCTTATTTTACCACTTCCTTCCCTCCCTCTTCATTCTTTCCTTCGATTACCCAGCATGCTATTTTTTTCTTTCTTCTTCTTTGATCTGTACTTCCTAATCTCTTCCAGAGGGGATCTGTTCGCTGGTTTACACTGTAGGAGTTGTGGAAAATACATCCAAAGCCTCTGACTTATACCCATTTTCATCCTTAATGCAGTGCTATATTCAGCACGGTTCAAAACATTGAATTTATTTGATTTACAAATGGTGAAATATTCATTAATATTGAATTAAATTCTCAAGGACTAGTTTCAGGGCTAGAGTAGTTCAGCAGGTAAGAGCATGGCACCAACACTGCCAAGGTTAACGGTTCCATCAGATGTGTGGCTGAAATTGTAGATTATGTTCTTTATATTAAAGAGCAGCAATGTTGAAACATCCATCTTTGCCAAGAAAACTAAGAAAAAGTGTTATGGGCGACTGGAGAAAATAGTTTGTGATATTTTTGTTTTCAGAGAGTGACGCAAGAAATAATTTGACTGATTTAGTTTAACATATCCCTCATATTTCATGTTAACCTGCAAAAGCTATTTGTTTGTACATCATGCTGCTGACCTGCTGTCTTGAGAACTACACTATGTTGATAGGGCTAAAATGGAAGAATCACACTCATGTAATGGTATTTTTTCTCCAGAAATAAATTTAATGGTGAATGAACAAGAACACATAATCACGGGATCGAAAGCATTGGGTGTTTTACATTCACATTATTTAAACAGAAAACCCAATCAGAGGTGAAATGATCCGTCTTCAGTCAGGTGTTTCAGGTCCGGTGCCTGATTAGTTCCAGCCTCGTTATTGAGGGATTGATCTCACCTGTGAGGGAGTCTTTAAAAACCCGACAGCTTCCACACTCTGTTTCACTCTCAGAAGTCTTGTTCCTTCCTTCCTCTTGTTTTCTGTTTGGATGTGCTTAGTTTTCTCCTTGTTAGTGCTTTTTTTTTTTAATTCAACAACACTGAGGTCTACTGTACATGTACAAAATATTATTTTGTTGCTCTTATTCTGAAAAAGACAATATTCCTACTAAGCTACATGGCTAATGAAAATGAATATTCCACTAATATTCCTGTTTACAGTACATGCAGTCGTGCATACTCCGATTAACGTAACCGGTGGCAGACTTGTTCGACCGTGCAAACTCAGCCTCCCTCTTTCATTCCTTCAACCACCTTCTTGCAAAAACTGTTGGCTAGTTGGTTTGTTTACAATGCACAGAGCTGGCCGCAAACAGGCAAAAGACGCAAATTCTGAATGCGCTGTATACCTATCCAACGAATGCTCCTAAAACCTGAATAATATCAGCATATCCCACATGTCTTAATCAGAAAATGCTCCATTCGGAATAAGGCATAATTAAGAATATCCAAACGGAATATGCTGTTTACATGACCCGTATCAAATTCAGAATATTGTCAATTTTAATGAGCTCATCCCTGGATTCATGGCTACCTTGTTCCATCCTGTGAGCAATGCTTCACTCTTAAATACCTTGGAGTGCACCTGGATGACAGCCTGGAAACACAGAGGCCTTAAATTTGCATACTGTATGCCTGCACATGTTTAAAAGGCATACTTTTTAACTTATGGTATGTCCTTGTGTTTTTGATATTTGATTATTTGCACAACACTTCTTGATTGTGGTCTCGTTGGTGTACTGCTGCTGTGCTGAGTACAGTATCTATCTATGCTGCTATGTTTAGCCCGTCCTGTTCTGGATAAATTTCACAGTCAGCAACCTCTCGCCAACCTTTCTCCTCCCTGTTTCACCCAACCGGATCTTTTCCTGGTCTCTTCCCATCAGCTCAGCCTCTTTGTCTTTGCCAGTATTTTCCGTGATGTGACTGGTGGTGCTCTCCTCTGGAAACTCCTCACTCAGCAGCCTCTGCCTCACCCAGCAGTGGAAAGAAACTAATTACAGCAACTCTTTTTCAGTATTATAGTTACTTTATTTAGTTATTTAAGTCATGTAATTTGATTTGAGAAACTTATGTTAACGTTACAGTTCTTATGCGTGACGAAAACACTTTAATATCACTGCTCTCCTCCACATTATATGCCTGCCTTTCTTATCACAACATGACGATGGAGTTTAGGTAACTAATAATAACCAAAAAGTCTGTGGATTGGTAAAATTGAAATAGACTTTACTATAGTTCTGCATCTAGCCTGGCAGATGATAGTGTTATGCTAATGAACAGTACAAATAGAAATAATTTATTGTGTGGCAAAAAAAACAAAGGGATTCTCTTTGTTGAAATTTAAAGAAAGCTCAACTTCAAGTATTTATTAAAATCCCAATAAAGCAGAATTATATTGGAACAGCACTAAGGCTTAACAGAGTGTAACATGTGCTATAAATCTACACATGCAGGAAATCATCCTTCCTGTCTCCCGCTGACACTGATAAATGTCCAGTAAATACGTGCGGATCTGTTCGGATGGCCTTGTAGAATACCTGACACTGTGAGATGACCGTGACTCTCACCCTGATCTGTTGCAGTACGGTGCTGTTACACGCTCCGCTAGACTTTAGTTGGAGATCTAGAAATTGTCCACAGTCAGCAGCATCAACAAAACCTCCTATTTTTCATCCATGTTGTACTTTTCACGAAGCTTTGCAAGAAAACACCACATTAATCTAAGTTTAACACACCGTTATCTTTCTTACTGCTAACCTCTGTTTGGGTTTGGGTTTGAGAGACAGATTTACATACAACAACATAAAGCAGTAAGTTTCCCAATCACCTCATTATTCCTTTTATTATCATTATTTACAGTAAATTATACATGAACGGTAGGAAGGAAAATTACTCTGCGTCCGGCTATTAGTGCAGACGTCTCTTTCCCAATGTAAGTCTATGGGAAAAAGTATTTTTGGGCCCAATGGCATCACGTGATGGACACAGAAGTTGTAGTACCACACTTTGGTCACTATGTAAAATTTGCACAACAGATGGTCAATGAGGAGACACTAATGATACATAAATGTCTTAAGGCATCAATCACAAGTGACATGCTTTTATTTAAATTAAAAAAACATATATCATTACACCAAGTTGTTAAAATCTCATATCTTCATATTTGGGGCTGCACATCATGTTTTGGACGTGGTGATGTATTCCATCTTTATGCTTTTCTTGGATCTTTACTTTAAACCTGTTAAACTCATTCCTTTATTTTTTTTTTCTCTGCTTCTGTCCTTTTGGTTTATGTCACTCTTTCCGTTTGTTTCTCCCTCTTTCCTTCTGAAGAGTAAAGCCAGACTGAACACGGTGAGGCCGCCAGGCGCCGCTTACCACAACTGGCCGCTTGTGGGCGGATCAATCGCGCTGTGAATCCGAATGCGGTTTACTACTGGCTTCCATGGCTGTTGCTGTTTAGGCTCAAATACCAAACAGATCGGTGCAGAGGCTACATCAGCGGGAAATTAATAAGCTTATAAGTCGTCAGGTGTGATTGGTTCATTGTGCCGTGATTGTCCTCTTTTCAGGTCACAGTTCTTTTATTTGACCTTTGCCCTCAGTGCTGCTTGCGTCAGGGCAAAGTCTCTTTTGTTAGCAGACATCCATGTCCCTGGTCTGTGCTACTGTATGTTAGCAAGTAGCATAAATAACCTGTGTGCAGATCATAGCTCAGATATAGATTAGGTGTGTTTTGGACATGATTTTGTTACGAAATTTTGGAGCACAGTATACCTTGAACAAAACACCATGGTAGTGGAAGTGGAACAGGAATTTCCCAGACACCGCATCACTACTCCTGTCATATGAATCAGCTCTCAGCCTTTACTCTCCTTATTTCTCTCCGGTCCTAATCCTATTGTCCCATGATTGTTTTTCTTTCCCTTTACTTTATTCTGCTCCTCTTAGTCAACCCTCCACGTGTCATCCTCTCTTTTTGTTTGTGTTTCTGCATCTGACTCAATGTTTTCATAGTTAACCTGCTAAAACAGTGAGAAGAAAAAAATACAGACATGACCTCACACGCCTTTTCTCTCTTTCTCCACTTGTTTTTCTACGTTACCCCTTGTTTGTTGCGGGGCAGGTTCAAGTGGTGGAAGTTACAGTGGAACAAGGTATCAGATTTGATTCCCTGATGCTTAAACATCTACAAAATTTCGTCTCCTAAAAGATTTGAGTCTGTACTTTGACAGGTTTTACATGCTTGTTGTGAATATAACTCATATATAGGATGGGCTTCAGGAGGTTAAACTGTTAACCTCACCATCCATATTTCTTCCTGCTTTTTATTCATGCTCTCCTCTCCCCATATGGCAGCACTGATGTGTTTTTAACTGTCAATGTGTTCCCTAATTCTCATACTCCCTCTTTATCCCTCTCCATATGGCGGCATCTCTGTGTTTTAACAGTTAACCTGCTCTGTGACCCCCCCCCCCCCCCCACAGCTAAAGCAGATGTCTGCCTGCTTCGTCCATTAACACTAACGGCAAATATTCACCAGCCTTCTTACTCTTTCTGTGAATTTCCCCAATTTTTCTTTCTTCCATTTCTGTCTCACTCTTTCCTTCTGTCTCCACAAACTCCTCTTTCTGTTTGACCAGTGACTTTTAACAGCAGTGAGTCATCTGTATCTGGGGACGTAACGTCCCGAGGCAAAAAACTAAAAGTAGCTCTTAACTTGCTGAGTGAGGAGAAACTCTGAGAAAACAAGGACGTGTCAGTTCAAACTAGGACTCCTAAGTTTTTGGTCAAAGAGTAATTCGCAAATCATTTTAGCACTAAAAGTAAAGTAGGTCCTAAGTCTGAAAGAAGTTAGAGGCAGTCCAGAGGAATCCTAAGTACCTGCTTACAATCAGTCGAATGCTGCAGGTAATTTGTCTCATTGCTTCAGTGTTTGAGAAAAATACAAAATAAATAACTTTTAAAAGCATATTTTTGTACATGAAGTCTAAGAATATTGTTGATGAAATTTGTCATTTTTTAATTAAATATTTAAATTTAGTTGACCTAAAATTCACTTTATATTCTTTATATTATTTTTTAAAATTTAAATTACTCTAACTTTTAAATATTTTAATTTGATTTATTTGGATTTATTTAACTTATTTAATAGGATTTATTTAATTTTTAATTTTAATTTATTCCAATTGTAATTTGGTTTAATTAGATGGGATTTTAATTTACAACCAATAAATTCAACACAATTTAATTAAATGTAAAAAGTTTTAACTTCATATGAATAATTAGATTTTTAATTTAGTTTTATTATTTTTTTTTAAGTGGTTTAATTTGATTTTGTGTCTAATTAAATTTTTGATTTACTGATCTTAATTAAGTGTATAGTATAATTTAAATTAATTAATTACATTTTTTATTACATTATTAATTTGTTCATCTAATTTAATCTAATCGAGTCTAGTTCCTTTTCACACCCCTATGTATTGATGAATATTTCATTTCACTTAGCAAATAAATTTATTCAGAAACATGATAGCATCCATAGCAACGGGGTCAGTCCCAGCCATTCTCCTACCTCAGGAGTTCCCTCCGCCCCTAAAAGTTCCTCTCAGCAGTTTTATGAAATGTTCTTACAAGGGAACTCTTTGCCAAGAACTTCCAATAATCAGGACAGACATCTAAATATGTCATGGTACTGGTTGGATATATAGCTGTAATACTGTAACCCAACATCTACTAAGTCCGTGAATTAAGGCAGCTTCCTTTCAGATGTATTAATAGGCTCCCAGCATGGAGCTTTATTTGACTGATTTTTTTTTTTTTTTTCAAGACTGGAAAAACAAAAACAAATACAGTATGTCTTGATATTGGAACATTTTTAAACACATATGTTGTGTTTATATGAAAGCTTGCACACAGACCTGAGTGCACACATGCATGCAGACAGACTCATGTATATGATGACTGAATATTTTATGCCACACAAATTCATTCATGCATACATTCATACACGCATTCAGACAACTGAACAACGACCTTTGGCAAGCTATCTCACGAACAAATCACCCCGTCTAGACTTCGGTCCATGTGTGTGTGTGTATGTGTGCGCGTGTGTGTATTCCTGTTGTATCATTCTTCACCCCTTAATCTCTTTGCCTTTCTCTTCTGCCATGAGGGTGACTTCCTTACCGTATCGCCCTCAACCCATTTCACAATTTACTTTTTTTTGCTTTCCCCTCTTCTCCTAGATCGCTTGTTCATTACACCTCTAACCTCACTTTTACTCCTTCAACCCTTACATCAGTCCATCCTCCAGCTGTACAGATTAGCGTCCTTGAAAAACTCATTTTCATTTCATTTCTACGTTCAATTCTATCTATGGTTCAGGCTGTAACCTGCTGAACTTTCAATGATGCACATTTCTCCATCTCTCTACCTCCTCCACATGATCCAAGGCCACTGCTATATTTGCGCTGCATGTGGAACAGACATGAATTAATGATTACATTACATTAATACACGGGAGAGACTAATACATGTTTGACTACCCATGTTTTTAATCTTTTAATAAATGCATCTCTTTAAGGCTCTCTTTTCACTGTGGCTTTAAAACTGAACTACATATCAGTCACTGTGTAACCGCTTGTATAACTGCAGAGGATTTGAGACAAAATAAGAATATTATTATATTTGTCCTGATTCTAAAGTTTTTTGCAGTTATAATGGGGCAGTAACTCCTACATCCTGTTCGCTCACGCTATCTACCTTGAACACAGGCACATTAGTGCAGCGAGAGCGCTAATACGGACACATGAATGCATGAGCAGGCGTGTACATCACGCACACACATGCACATGTCGTTCAGCGTTAACAGCCCATCGCTGTCTGAACGAAATGACCTGTGCAGGTGTAGAAATTCTGACCCCCTGACCACACACACACACATTGTTGTGTCTGAAGCAGAGAAGGTACTAAATGGTGTCTTGTCTTTGTGCAGAAAGGCAAGAATCCACTAATGAATAGTTAACATCCATGATGAAGTGATTGATGTTCCTCTCTCTTCAAGTGATTTTGTCTGTTTGCTCCATCCATCAAGTCAATTAAGGTTTTAAGTGACACGTCCATTGATGTATGTGTTCACTTTGTCTTTCAGTCAGTGTGACATTTTGGTTTAAATTCTGCTCTTTGAACATGTCAAATAATGGTCAGTTAACGTATAAATTCCTACATTATGAGAAATATGCAACTTTTTACTTACTTACCCCAAAGCTAGCATTGGGCAGTGACGGATTACTTAGTAACATGTTAAAGTAATGTGATCAAGCTTAGTTTTTTAAATAATGAGCAGCTTAAGAGCCAGATATTTCCCTCTGGAGTTGGTGGAGACCAAAATCAGAGCTAAAAGGAGAGTAAATATTGGATTTATATTCACCAGGTGGCCAGAAACACGACTCCTAATGAATGATAATGTTGCTCCTTTTCAGCTGGATGTGTTGATAAGCAAGTGTTTGCTAACAAGTTCACAACTTACCAACTTATAAGGTGATGATATGTCACCGTTGTGCTCACAGCTCGTTTACACTGCCCTTCGAAGTGGTCCAAAAAGTTTGCAAAAAAAGTCAGTGCATGTTTAACCTAGTTGATGACGGCCAGTAAATACTTCCAAACATTAGTAGCTTCTTGTTAAAACTCAAATATGACAATTATACTTTGTCTGGTGCTGAGATGTAGGGCTTTCAAAAAACTCATCTTTGAACTCATATCTCCACAATTGCACAGAAATGGAGGATGGTGTTACAATTCAGCAAGTAACTGAATCAGAAAAACTCTGTCAATCCTGAAATAAATAAAAAAATAATAAAATAAAGTTTTCGCTAGAAACTCTGACGAAAATGTCTCTATGTGTATGTCGATCGGGTTTACAAGAGATAGTTTGACGCCCCTTTTTTTACCTTTTACTTTTTTACTTCACTTTATTAAAAATATATATACAGATTGCACAAGAGAGTTTTGAGCCATATTAACCTCCTCAGGCTTATGTGAACATCTAACCTCATTTCTCTATAAGATGTGGACAAACAGTTGCGGCCCTGACCCAGATACATTCCCGCAAAATTCACCAAAGCTCCACAGAGAACACTCTTTAAAGCCTTTATTGCTGAATCCCTTCCATCCAGATAATTTTAAGTTCTTTCAGTATCTTCTGTGGAGCAATTTCTCTCCCTGTGAGAGAGGAAAGAAAAGGAGTCAATTTATCACTGAAGGCACTTATTTAGACTGAAGCGATGAAGGGCGGTGTGACCTTATGTCCCCTCTACTGTAGGCTAAATGGTTCTGGAGAAGTCTTTGAATTATCTTCCCACTCAGACGGCCTCTGAAGTGAAAACATCACATACCAGACAGCCAAAAAGCCAACCAACTCATCCATTTTTCAAATCGGAAGCAATTGCAAATATGTGATTTGTCAGGAACTATTGTAGTCTGTGTGGTCTGTAAGCACCCCTCCTTGGGTGAGGTCTGACCCCGAGTTCCTGCTCTCACCCCTAAAACACACACCTCCTGCCTCTCCTTTATCACACACTGTTTTCCTCCTTTCTGCCGCCGCTTTCACCTCTCCACTCTCTCTTTTCTGGGTTGCTATTCAGCCGGCAGTTCTGCTCTGCTTCATTTCCTTTCCAAACAAATAGCGGCCGTTTTCGTTCTCTTTCTAGTTGTTTTTGAAAAGAAACTTTTCCTGTTCATGGTGTGTGTGTAAGCAAGAGAGAGCAGTGAACCACAAACGACTCACAATATGTCAAATTAGTAAAAGCTACACCTGCTTGGATTTATGAAAAATAAAAAGCAGATAACAAACCAGCTTTATTAAAGTGTAGTGTTGACATTTCCTTTTATGAATTAAATTTCTATTTCAATAAGCTTTTCCAAAACATCTCTCTTCTCTTCACACAGTATCTCTGCCTGGCCGCCGTCTCCTGGCGACCCCTAACAAGTTAAGACAACTCCTGGAGCTCTCCAACGCAAATAGGAGTGATTCCTTACCTTAAGACAGTATTTTTGGTAAGTTAGGATTGATTTTCCTACTCTGAGACGCTTGATAACTAGAAAGAAAAACAAGAGCGTTGGGAAGAATATGTAAATTTGAATGTTTCCCTCGCCGCTGCAGCTTCCGTGTTTGTAATGTCTTCTTGCAGCATCTGTTCCAGCATTTTCAGTAGGTGCACTACCTTAGAGCCGGAAACTTTTTCTTCTGCTGAGAGCTCCACGGTGGCATCATTAAAGGATGACAGCAGAGAAAGGCACCCACCAACAGTGTTGTATTCATCAGAGGTCAGTAAGGGGATGCCAGTGTGTAGACCGGCTAAAGTTGCCTCCACTGGCTCTCTGAGCTCCACCAGACGGTGCAACATGTGGTATGTGCTGTTCCAGCGTGTCTCTTCTTCTTGAAGTAGCTTTAGTTTCGGCCTCCCCATATCCTGTTTCACCTGTGCAAGCTTCTCCTTTAAAAAAAAATACAGATGAGCAATTAATTCCGTCACAGCAGCAGTAACACAAACAAAATATTAGCATTATCAAAAAAATTGTAATAAAGTCAAAGAACATACTTCAGCAGTGGTGGTGCTGCTTCTAATCTATCCAACCAGCTTCCTCGCCTTGGCCTGGATGTCAGAGCACAGAGGGTCAGGTCAAGAGCCTTCTTCACTCTCAGGTTCAGAGTGTGCGCTATGCAGATAGTGTGATGGAGCCTCAGTTCCCTGCCACAGGCAATCATGTTAGCAGCACCATCACTAACCAGACATGTAACCTGTGTGACCAGGGCATCAATAGTTTTCAATAATATCTTCTAATTCTGTGCATATATCACCAAGTATGATTTTAGTTTTCATGTAGTTTTTGTGTGTAAAATCACTGCAGTGAACATGACATCTTCACCTCCTGTACATATAGATTGTGTCTCGCAAAATCATTACACTAGATATCCTAATTATGAGTCCTAACACCTGAATTTCTCTTCTGGGGATCAATAAAGGCTTATCTTATCTCATCTTGTCTTAATTATAATCACAATGCAAACCAAGTTCTCCATAACAAAACAAATAAATAAATAAATTGTGTTCACCTATTAAACTTCTATTTTCAAATGATATCCTAGGGTGGGGATACCACTGATCATGGCGAAAATTTTGGCAAGTTGTGAAGCAGTCAGTCTGATTGCTGTAAACATATACTGCATGACACTGCGTAATGATGCATGACCGTTGTTGCCATGATTCACCCTAAAGAACTATTGATCAGCAGGCTCATTTCTACGCATCAACATTCATTTAGTGCTTTACATTGACCATCAATGGCTAATTGTGATGTGTTGGGCTTGTGCACATGCGTACAATTCCAAGTTGATTTTGGATTTATAAAAGGAAATTGCGGTCTGGCAAGCATATGCAAGGTTTTATAAATCTGAATATTTTTTGGCATATGAACATTTCCTCATTTGTACGTACGCATACATAGTGTTGACTCTCCGCAGAGTTTTATAAATGAGGCCCCTGATATCCCAAGCAAAAACCACACACACAAACACACACACACTGTGCCAAGTTGAGTTGTTGAAAATGCATCACTCCATACAAGTTTAAATACAGGTCAGGCTCTTCCAGCAGAGTCAGCGCTCTCTCGCTCTCACACACACCACACTGCTTAATGGGGACGGAGTGGACAGGCCCTCCAGTGTAACGAGTGTCAGGAAGCACTTTACATCAAGATTCATGTCAAGTTGTTTTTCCTCCTATATTTCTGTCTGACAAATAACTGTGTGCAGCAGCCTGCTGGTCTGGAAAGATGCAGCACAGAGGGATCTGATTTAACCTAATTATATCTACAGTACAGCATCTCCAGATAAATCAGTGGGATTAACTGGTTGGTAAATACTTGTTAGGCAGGCTGCACGAAACATTAACTGTATTAGGATTTTTCCCTAAAAGACTCTTCCAGCACCTACCAATATTTGAAACTGCAAAGTTAAAACCGGAGTAAAATTTCAAATAGTTGTGCTATTGTGCATCAAACAGAAAAATAGATAAAAAATTACTGTATATTAACAGTTGTGCAGATTTTCACTTAAACTACAGAGCCCAAAGAGCAGCCACATCACTCTATTCTTCTGCACTGCAGAAAAAAATCACCCTATACCCACAATTTAATTCTGACTGTATGACCTCTCCTGCTTTTCTCTGCGTTATACCCCGAGGCTGTTTGGCACAACACTGCACAGCTTCATGGCGTACAGTCTTTATGTATGTAAAGAGAGAGGGGAATGGAGGCAGAGAAAGACAGATGGATACAGGGAGACAGTGGGTCAAGACAGAAAGTTTGAGGAAGAGACTGGAAAAGACGAGTATGAAGAGGAAGTATGCAGTGAATAATTCAATTGGAGAGGACACAAACTAAAATGCCTAATAGATGTTATCTAGTATAAATTGTCACTGAATTCAGTTTTCATAAAACAGTATATTATTGCAATTCATCACATCCAACATTCCAGTCCTGCACAGAAACCTTCATGCTTCTACATGTGTAACCAAACACGCTGTGACTTGTAAGCATGTGCGCATGCATACGTGTGTTTATGTGAATGCACGAGCATATCTGCGCCTGTGTATAAATGTGAGGGAGCGTGTCCCCCCTCCTGTTTCTCGATGACCCTAGCATATATCCTCTTACTCATCCAGCTTATTTCATCGTGAAATGAGGTGGGCTGAACCCACGAGGCTCAATAAACCTTTCACTACTGACAGGACGATGAATCTCACTGTGATGGAGAAGGTTGAACATGACTGATAACAGGGTGGAGCGGTTGCATTCAATTAAAACCTTTGTGTGTAAGTAAAAACATTTTAGGGGGCTCTCACACTGAAAATACCAACACAGCAAAACAACCCAAAAGGTTGTGTTTTGGCACTTGATTATGATTTCGTTTTAGTCTTTTCTCAGTTGTTGCTGCTGGTGTTATAGCTATGCTTTTGAGTGTGTGTGTTGCAAGCCCCCAGGAAGTGCGCCGGTCGTCGATCCCAACTTTCGTAGTGGCCAAACGGCGGTACTGCAACCTCCGTGTCAGTCACGTGATGCATTGGGCCCAAAAAAGACATTTTCACATAGACTTACATTGGGAAAGAGACGTCTGTAACTCAGCGGATGATTTTTTTTTGAGGTGAGTCAACTTTTTTTGGCTATATGCGATGTCTATTTGTGATGCTGCAGCCTGTCATAGTGCGTAGGCCTAATAGTGGTACATCCTTGATGGTTCCAGGAGGAAGGTGAGTAGAAACAGCTGCTGCAACATGTTGTGTGCACCTACACACAATAAACAGCGCTGTCCATGGTGCTGAAACAACAATTTTTCAATGTCTGAATGAGCTGCATTACTGTAATATTGTAAGTTAGAGTTGCGAGCTGCTAAACAGGTACAGCTCTACCTGTTACAATACAGTATTTTGTAAATCCACAGATACTTTCTGTGGTGACTTTGATTTGGAATGATTGTTTGTTTGTGCTTGTTGTCGTAAACTGTCAAAGTGACGAGGTTTTCGCTGTGTGTGTGATTTTCTGTAATTATTAATAATAATAATTTGAATGTCAGTGTTATGAATGAAGCTTCAAACTATTCGTTGCAGCCCATAGACTGTATGTAAGAAGTGGATGTAGTCACCGTGATGTCACCCATTGGTTTGTGGACTGCCATTTTGAAGCCTCGAGTTCGCCATCTTGGTTATTTGCAACCAGAAGTGACACGAGAGGGTGGAGCTATGTACAACCAATCGCTGAATAAGACATTTAAAATACATGGACCCCACTGCCTCTAAGCTATTTGAGACTACAGCTGTTGCCATCTTTGTTGTGTACAGTTACCGTGGTTACAGGTAACCTTGTCTATCCCGAGGTTATTGGAGAACTATGACGAAATGTATTACATTTTTTATCATCATTCTGTGGTTCCTTCTGTCCATACTGGTCATGAAAAAATCCTTTCCTAAAGCAATTTCAATGTCAGAGATAGGTGATAAAATCCAGCGTACCTTCAGCATATCTATAAGCGAGACATACTATTTATAGTAAGATAGACGAGAACCTGTCCTTTTTAAAGGTTTCGTCCGTGTCCTAAAGAGCTACATACTGTTTTGTGTATTAATCTTGTCATATTAGTGCTATATTAGTTTATCAATAATGATTAACAAGTAGCCCAACGGACATTCATGACCAACATTACAAGCATCCATCAGGACAAGGGCTTTCCTTACCACAGATCCCCTACAGTACGTTACTGATATGCCTGTGTATGACGTTAGAGCGCGTGTGAAAGACAGCAACGAAGAAAAGAACCAGCAACAAAAAAGAATTATGACACTTTTTTGTCAGAGACACTTAACGGTACAGGCTGCTTAGGCAGAGTGAGGATCCATTTACTCTTTATTTAGGCCACATGCCAATCATCAAACAAATCTTCAATGTCACATTTACAACCGTTGTGAAACAAAAGAGCCTGAAACAAGATCTGGGAAAACCTCCGTGCTGAAGCCGCTCTCAACAGCATGACTAATAAAGGAAAGCAGATCCTTTTACACTGTATTCAGGCCATATGCCAATCACTGATGAAATTAGGAAACCTTTAGCTTGGAAAACCTCAGAAAAAAAGAGAGGTTGCAAATTCAGACAGTGGGCTGGTCCTCAGATTTCAAAAGCAAATTGAGTTGGCCTCTGGTCTTGAAATGTAATAACTTAATAGAATTGATGCAAAGACTTTGTAAACACAGTATCACTGGGGATAAAATGACAAAGGCGTGTTGGAAAAAAAGTCATTATAGGAATGTCAATCGATTTAAATATTTAATCCCAATTAATCGCACGATTGTCCGTAGTTAATCGTGATTAATCTCACATTTTTTATCTGTTCAAAATGTACCTTAAAGGGAGATTTACTCTCATCAATATGGGAGAGGGCAAATATACTGCTTTATGCAAATTTATGTATATATTTATTATTGGAAATCAATCAACAACACAAAACAATGACAAATATTTTCCAGAAACCCTCACAGGTACTGCATTTAGCATAAAAAATATGCCTAAATCATAACATGACAAACTCAAGCCCAACAGGCAACAACAGCTGTCAGTGTGTCAGTGTGCTGACTAGACTATGATTTGCCCCAAACTGCATGTGATTATCATAAAGTGGGCATGTCTGTAAATGGGAGCCTATTTTTATTCACATATCTTGAGGTCAGAGGTCAAGGGACCCCTTTGAAAATGGCCGTGCCAGTTTTTCCTCGCCAAAATTTAGCGTAAATTTTGAGCGTTTTTTAGCCTCCTTCCTGACAAGCTAGTATGACTTTCTAGGTTTTCTAGTTTCATATGATATCAGTATCTTCTTCTGGCTTTAAAACTGAGCCCACTACAACCTAAAAATCACAAGTTGCCTTAATGCGTTAAAGAAATTAGGGGAATTAAAACGATGAATGATATCTGTTTGGGTGCTAACAAACATAACACATGCTTTTTTGTGGTCACAGTTTTCTATATACAGTATATTGTGGATCCATGCATTACATTAAACCTAAATTAAAACTATTAGTATTTTCTAATTTTAGTAGCATTTCCATTCCATAAAGGATAATAATGGTTAATTTTATAGATCACACATATAATTTAATATGTTGCTCTCAAATGACACAGTATCTCTCATCTCCAGTGTTTTTACATTACTAGTTTAAGTATATTGATAAAAAAAAAACATTAAGTTCCAGAAGGAGTTAACGGTGTAGGAGTGACGGGGATATTGGCTCACTTGGACAGGTAGAGACCTGTTTGGCCGACAGGAAGGGGAGAAGGAGGAGGAAGGACTGGGGTGAAGTTACCTGTGAGTTAATCTTGCCTCGGGCAGCGCGGTCGAAGCTCACTTCATGTGGGCCGAGAGCATGGGGGGGGGAAGCAGATGTCAACGTAAAGAGGAAAGAGAAGTGATGGAGGTGTAAAGGAATTGGAAAAAAAACAGTTTGAAGACACCCGCGACATTTAACTCCGATCCATCCTGCAATGTCAACATTATGTTAGATGCTCATGTTGATAAAAAAGTGTCATCCAGCATGTCAGATTTTATGAATTGACACACTAAAATGACCATACTGCATTTCTAAAATGTATACAGTGGGTTTGTTTTGATTTAATATCATATTATAAATATAATATTAGCTACAGCTTCTTGTACAGTACTGAAGTGCTGAAATTGGGAAGTAACTATTTTTTTCTGTTTAGCAAGATGCTGAAAATAATCTGCCATGTTGTTATCTACCTGTAGTCCCTGATGTTAACCTGTTGTTTGGCAGTCAGTATATATGGTGAGGGGTTAACGGTCAAAGGCTAAGGGTTAGGGGGTCAGAGAGATGAGCACGGCAGTAAAGAAAGAGATCTGCACAGGCCTGCCTCTACACCCCCAGGGCCTGATATCATGTTTATTCTGTAAACACAGACACAGCGTGATACAAACCTGACGAAAGGAAAGCGCAAACATTTGCATGCAAATATTCATGTGACCTCTAACATGACTCTAAAACCTATATCGCAATCACATGCAGCACTGACCCCCTCTTTTACTTCAATTTCTACAGTACTTCTCTATTTTACGTCTCTCTTGCTCTGAATGTGGGGTTTTGTTGGAAAATTATCTAGAAATTTTAAAAGGAGAACACTGGGTTAAATTCATTCAGTGGCGAGGAATCCTCAGCAAAGCTTCCTGTATCAGAAACTTAAAAGGAAGACGGGAGGAAATGAGGAAGCCGTTAATTTTGCCGCACTGTATTATGATTACATTTTTCCCAACCGTTCATACAATTTATTATGAAATCTGATGATTTTTTTTTTTTCTGATTGTCGAAAGGCAATGTAGGCGGTCGTTCCGCCACTTTGGGACAGATCTTTAGTGTTCCACTGACCCTTCTTGTAGTGCGCAAAATTGATGCAACGCAACAGATAAATATCGGCCACTGCCATCGGCGAATGTCATAACGACATAAGCAGACATACATGTTCGGCCGATAAAACAGTGTATCCCTATCAGCAAATGTTAAAATAATATGGTGAACAGATAGTAAATATTATACCTGCTAAACATGAGCATTTTGGCACAGAGAGACAAGGAGACATGTCCAGAGTGTACCTGCAGGCTGCTGTTGTCAGGGCCTGTCTGTAAGCCGACAGTCATCATAGACCAACTATGTCCTGAAACACACAACCACATTGTGCACACTCACACACAGACACTGACTGTACACGCATAAAGATATACCTACAATATTAACATTCCCAGTCATAAAACTGACAAGTTGACACATGTAACATTAACCAGGCTATGTAGCTACAAATACAAGTTGAAAAGGATTTAAAATCCTTGCCAAGTCCATAATTCGTCACATTTCATTTGAGTTAGGTCTGAAGACATATGCCAAACACAAAATACTTTGCTTCCAAAAAACTCTTAAATGCTTTCCGATGATAACAAAGGCCAAGTTCAGCTGTTGTGACTCAGAATTAGTGTATAATTACGAGAAAAACCCCCCATGTAAACATTTAAATGTACCGACCTGCCCAGAGACACAGCAGACAGATACAGGCTGACACGTACGGACAGAAGGAAAACAAACACACAAACACCCTTAAAACATCTAGGGTGCACAAGGTCAAAGGTCATGGTCTCTTGGTGACCCCAAGGGGCCTGTAAACACTCAGTCTGATCCCATTGACTGAGCAAACAGCAGTGACTGACGGGACAGCGGCAACCTAACCAGGACAAGGTCACCACGGCGACTGACAGGCGTTGACACCGTCACCACGGTAACTGACGGGCGGTGATGGACAGGCTGTTAGGAAATGTGTGTGAGGGAGCTGAGATGCAAAGAGGACGGATTAAGTGCATAATAGGGCTGGGATTAGTAATCTAACCACGATATTCGTCCGCCTTGATGTGTGACAACACAGTGCTTCACTTCAGGGTATTCTTGAGAGTCGATGTTGTTCGGTCTGTGTACTCTCTTTTGATGACTACATGTCCCTCCTTCATGTAAAAGGTCAGATTAAAGGGTGGTGGATTAAAATAACAGACAGTTCACACTATGAGTCTGGGGCATAATCACAATACACTTTGGGGGAGTACTTGTACCAAAGTATCGAATTGCCATCTCATCCAAATAATGTATTGATGTTGACTTTATGCTCTTATAATAAAATTATCATAAAATTTGGCACCATTAATTTCCAGCAGTGAACCTTGAAGGCATTTCAACAACAACGCAGTGACATTCCAGATCTGGGTTCAAAGGAGAGAGAATCACCTCTTTGGTTTGGTTAAAACAAGTTCCAAGTGAACACTGGTGTAGTTTGTTTTAGATGTGAAAGCAAACAAATCAACCACAGGATTTAATGATAGCAGATATGTGATTTTAGCATGATTTCACAAGCTAAACTACTAATAAATCCATCTGCTGATCGTGAAGTCTGTTCAGGAAGCGATCTGTATATAAAAGGACCAGAGTGTGACAATTAGGGGGATCTATTGGCAGAAATGGAATTTAATAAGTATGTTTTCTTTAGTGTATAATCACCTGAAAATAAGAGTTGTTCTGTTTTTGTTACCTTAGAATGAGCCGTTTACATCTACATAAGGAGGAGCGGGTCCCCTCTCCACGGGGCCGCCCACCATGTTTCTACAATAGCCAAGAATGGACAAACCACTGTTAACTTTTCCTGCTTGGGCTGGAGTCAATAGCGTTACTCGCTCCGGAGTTAACCCCCACTCAGCCACCAGGAAACAAGACCCAGGAAACTTCTGTTGGGCTTGAGGAGCTGCAGCATTTATTTCTGCACAAACTGCAACTTCCACTGTACATTCACTTGATATTCTATACTCACATCACCGCTGCCGCTCTCTCTCTTGCTTCACCACTCACTTCACAGGTACACACACACACTCTACACACTGGCTCTGCTATTCTCCAAATGACCTAAGCTACTCTTGCAACAGCTCTAGATACGGTCATTTGCGTTTTCACATTGGCCACCATAGATTTTCACCTCACCGCTAGATGCCGCCAGATGTTACACACTAGTCTTTTAAGGCCTGTATATAAGCACGTCAGCCTGTGTATTTTCCCTAATTATAGGTCAAAAGCTGTTAAAACTGCTGTGCTTGTAGCCAACTCTGTGTACTCTGTCATTTCACGTTGTGGCGATCTGCGCCTTTAAGGACGCACCCTACTACGTCACACCAACACACACACCTGGATGGACGAATGAGGCGCTGCAAAAGAGTATGACGTACTCACAAGGCGGGGCACAAACAAGGAAGTGGTTCGCCTCCCGGAAACTGTCCGCCGCTATCCTGCCAACCATGCTGCTAACCCCTGGCAGCGTGCCAAAAAGTCCGCCGTTTTGTTAGGCTGCCAATCCGTACTCTCTGGATCAGCCTGCCGTTCATCCACCACGCCGTTTATCCAGCAACAGCCGCTCATCACCATGGCAACCTACTAGGAGCTAACGCCGCTGGTTCTGGCGTCAAGTCCCGGAGCTGCTCCTCCGTTGAGAGGTCTCACTCCTCTGCAAATCCGACCAACGCTGGTATTCGGGTAGGAACCCAGACTTAGCAGAGTGCTCCTGTTTTCACAAAGACAATGACTGAGCTAACTGTTGGGGGGAACGGGGGTGAGTGTTATATTGTTAACTGTATATTGGTTTGTGCACTGTCATGGATGTATAATACACTGTGGGGATCATTGAATTTCGCTGTGTTGTGTGTTTATTTCTTGCACTGTGATACTACTGGCTTGTGTGTGTAAATTCAGGGGGGCCAGTAGATTGTGTCAGTCAGGCTTAACTACAAGTTTAACATACTTGTGTGCACACCAAGCAATTAAAAATCCACGCCTGGCTTTGACAGCAAGCAAAGGCCTAGCTAAAAGTCCTATGTTCAGTCCTATGAAAGTTGCGCATGATGCCAAAATGGCTCGACTTCCGTCTGGAAAAGTACCCGGATCTTCCAGCAATCTTCCGCATCCATTGGGCACATCGGACACGCGCAGTAGCGTCTGCTCGGTCACATGACTCGGTCACGGGGTCCCAAAATCACGCCGTCGTCACGGCTTGCGCTGTTGTCACGGTCTGGGTCTCATTCACATGAACGAGGATTCGGCTATTAGTGCGTTTTACAACTTTTAGGACCTGCTGATTTAAATAAGGGCTATTAGAGTGTTCGTACTGGGGAGTTGATTTACCTAAAAAAAAAAAAAATTATCCGCTGAGTTACAGATGTCTCTTTCCCAATGTAAGTCTATGGGAAAAAGTATTTTTGTCCTCTTCCTTAGTGGCCCGCTACAACTCCTCATTCATCAGCGTGTAAGGCAGGGCTCTAGACTAACTTTTCCACTGGAAGCACTGGCGCTACCAACTTTCTCAGTTGGTCGCACAAGCACATGATTTGGTTGCACCCTTTTTTTTGGCCATCTATCATAAATGATAGGTAGGGGGCGGAGTCAATTTTCTCTGGAGTCTTTCCCTGGAGGTTGTCTGATATCACTCCTATAAACTACGCACAAGCACAAGCTACGTCGTTTGCGTAGGTTGGATTCACATTCAACCCGTTCTTCTTCATTAATGTGATCTGGGATTTGAATTTTGTAAACGGGAGTTCCTCTTTTGCTACGTTATAGGCAGTGTTGAACTTGACGACCAGTTCATTCTCCTCCGTTGAGCGATTACTGTCGTCTAGCCTCTGAAAAGAGGTTGGGAGGGGCTCGGTGTTGCGGCTCATGCATCGGTCCCGGCAGGTTTTGTGCTTTTTGCTGTCATTGCGCTTCTTTAAAGTTTCGAGCTTAAACTGTGTTCAGCCACTAACAAGTTCAGAGTTGCCTGCAACGGACGGACTACATTGCCTACAGTAAACACACAGCATAGCGTTCCCCTCGTACTGTAACCACGGATACTGTGTTAGCCATTGTGGCTGAAAGTGGTACTTCTTTTTCTTCACCTGTCTGTCAGCCAGTCTCTCCGTGCCTGTTGCACATTTATCATCGGTTGTGTCTGAGTCGGCACATCTGTTAGACTCTCCCTCACCACCAGCTTCCTCCTTTCTCTCCTCATTTGGTTTTGCAGGAGGGGAGAGAAAGGCTGCGCCAGTGAGGAACAACAAGTACTGCTTTCATCTGCAATATCCAACGCTCTTACCGTGTTACCAAAATAGTAATGATCATGCACTCGCACAAATGCGACTAGGTAAAAATTTAACTCGCACACTCCCAAAAAAAGGTTGCAAATCCATTGGTAAGCTTTGTTGACTATTACACACATTGGGTGGAGCTATATCCCCTATGACAGCAGAGACCATATCCTGAATACTAAATACTAGTAGTATAATATTTCGTAAACTGTCATGAAAAAAGCCATAGTGTAGTATGTCGACAAATATTCATAGTATAGTATGTCAATACATTTCATTAAAAAAGCCGTAGTATAGTATGTCAAAATAAGTCATCAAAGAGTCATAGTATAGTATGTTGAAAATGTTTTATTAAAAGTCATAGTATCATATGTTGACAAAAATTATAGTATAGTAAGTTGAAAAAAAGTCATAATATAATATGTCAAAATATTGAATGAAACAAAGTAATACTATAGTATGTCGAAAAAAAGTCAGTGTACTATGTCAAAAAATTTCATGACAGAAGTCTTTGTATAGTATGTCGAAAAAAGTCATAGTTAGTATGTCGAACAATTTGATGAAAAAAAGTCATAGTATAGTAATTCGAAAGATTTCACCACAAAAATTCATATTATAGTATGTCGAAAAATTTCTTGAAAAAAATCATACTATAGTATGTCAAAAACTTCATGAAAAAAAGTCATAATATAATATGGCGAAAATTTCAGAAAGAGAAATCATAGTAATGTATGTCGATAAATTTCATGAAAAAAGTCATAGTATAGTATGTCGAAAGAAAGTCATAGTATACTATGTCAAAAATTTCATGAAAAAAACTTATAGTAAAGTAATTCGAAAGATTTCACCACAAAAAGTCATATTATGGCATGTCGAAAAATTTCATTAGAAAAAATCATAGTATAGTATGTCGAAAAAAGTCATAGTATAGTATGTCGAAAATTTCATAAAAAGAAGTCATAGTATAGTATGTCGAACAATTTCATGAAAAAAGTCATAGTATAGTATGGCGAAAAATTTAATGAAAAAAAGTCATAGTATAGTATATCGAAAGATTTCATGAAAAAAAGTCAAAGTTTAGTATGTTGAAAAATTTCATAAAAAGAAGTCATAGTATAGTATTTCGAAAAGTTTCATGAAAAAAAAATCATAGTATAGTATATCGAAAATTTCATGTAAAAAAGCCATAATTTAGTATGTCAAAAAGTTCATGAAAAAAAGTTATAGTATAGCATTTTTAAAAATTTCATGAAAAAAAATCATAGTATTGTATGTTAAAAAAAGTGATGTTGTAGTATGTCGAAATTTTTGAGAAAGAAAGGTCATAGTATAGTATGTTGAAAAATTTCATGAAAAAAAAGTCAGTGTAGTATGTCGAAAAATTTCATGAAAAAGTCTTAGTATAGTATGTCGAAAAATTTCATGAAAAAATGTCAGTGTAGTATGTTGAAAAATTTCATGAAAAAAAATCATAATGTAGTATGTCGAAAAATGTCATTAAAAAAAGTCAGTGTAGTATGTCGTAAAATTTGATGAAAAAAAGTTTTGCAATGGTATTTCGAAAAATTTGATGAAAAAAAGTCATAGTATAGTATGTCGAAAATTTTCATTAAAAAAAGTCATAGTATAGTATGTCGAAGAATTTCGTGAAAAAAGTCATCGTATACTATGTCGAAGAATTTCGTGAAAAAAAGTCATAGTATAGTATGTCGAAAAAGTTCATGAAAAAAGTCATAATATAGTATATCGAAAAATTTTATGAGAAAAAGCCATTGTATAGTATGTAGAAAAATTTCATGAAAAAATGTCATAGTATAGTATGTCGAAAAATTTCATGAAAAAAATTATAGTACAGTATGTCAAAATTTCATGAAAAAAAAGTCATAGTATTGTATGTCAAAAAGTTCATGAAAAAAAGTTATGGTATAGCATTTTTAAAAATTTCATGAAAAAAAATCATAGTATAGTATGTAAAAAAAAGTCATGTTGTAGTATGTCGAAATTTTTGAGAAAGAAAGGTCATAGTATAGTATGTTGAAAAATTTTATTAAAAAAAAGTCAGTGTAGTATGTCGAAAAATTTCATGAAAAAAAGTCATAATATAGTATGTCGAAAAATGTCATGAAAATATGTCATAGTGTAGTATGTTGAAAAATTTCATGAAAAAAAGTCATAATGTAGTATGTCGAAAAATTTCATTAAAAAAAGTCAGTGTAATATGTCGTAAAATTTGATGAAAAAAAGTTTTGCAATGGTATTTCGAAAAATTTGATGAAAAAAAGTCATCGTATAGTATGTCGAAAAAGTTCATTAAAAGGCATAGTATAGTATGTCGAAAAATGTCATAGTATACTATGTCCAATAATTCCAGAAAAAAATGTCATAGTATAGTAATTCGAAAGATTTCACCACAAAAAGTCATATAATGGTATGTAGAAAAATTTCATGAAAAAAATTATAGTATAGTATGTCGAAGAATTTCGTGGGAAAAAAAAGTCATAGTACAATAAGTCAAAATTTCATGAAAAAAAAGTCATAGTAATGGATGTTGAAAAGTTTAATGAAAAAAATTATAGTATAGTATGTCAAAAAATTTCATGAAAAAAAGTCATAATATAGTATGTCGAAAAATTTCATGAAAAAATGTCAGTATAGTATGTCGAAGAATTTCGTGGGAAAAAAAAGTCATAGTACAATATGTCAAAATTTCATGAAAAAAAAGTCATAGTATTGTATGTTGAAAAGTTTCATGAAAAAAATTATAGTATAGTATGTCAAAAAATTTCATGAAAAAAAGTCATAATATAGTATGTCGAAAAATTTCATGAAAAAATGCCAGTATAGTATGTCGAAAAATTTCATGAAAATAATTATAGTATTGTATGTCAAAGAATTTCGTGGGAAAAAAAAGTCATAGTATAATATGTCGAAAAATTTCATGAAAAAAAGTCATAGTATAGTATGTCGAAAAATTTCATGAAAAAAAGTCATAGTATATTATGTTGAAATATTTCACCAAAAAAAGTCATATTATAGCATGTGGAAAAATTTCTTGAAAAAAAGTCATTTTATTGTTTGTCGAAAACTTTCATGAAAAAAATTCACAGTATAGTATGTCGAAAAATTTCATGAAAAAGTCATACTATAGTATGTTGAAAAATTTGATGGAAAAAAAAAGTCGTAGTATGTCAAAAAAATTAATGAAAAACAGTCATAGTATAGTATGTTGAAAAATTTCATTAAAAAAAGTCATACTATTGTATGTCGAAAAATTCATGAAAAAAAGTCATAGTTTTGTACGTCGAAAAATTTCATGAAAAATTCATAGTATAGTATGTCAAAAACTTTCATGAAAAAAAGTCAGTGTAGTATGTCAAAATTTCATTAAAAGAAGTCGTAGTATAGTATTTCGAAGAATTTCGTGAAAAAATGTCATACTATAGTATGTCGAAAATTTTCATGAGAAAAATCATAGTATAGTATGTCGAAAAATTTATGAAGAAAAGTCATAGTATAGTATGACGAAAAAGTTCATGAAAAATAGTCATAGTATAGTATGTCGAAAAAGTTCATGAAAAAAGTCATCGTATAGTTTGTTGAAAAATTTCATGAAAAAAAGTCATAATATAGTATGTCGAAAACTTTTATGAAAAAAAGTCGTAGTATAGTATGTCGAAAAATTTAATGAAAAAAATTATAGTATAGTATGTCGAAGAATTTCGTGGAAAAAAAGTCATAGTATAATATGTCGAAAATTTTCATGAGAAAATTCATTGTATAGTATGTCGAAAAATTTCATGAAGAAAAGTCATAGTATAGTATGTCGAAAAAGTTCATGAAAAAAAGTCATCGTATAGTATGTCGAAAAATTTCATGAAAAAAGGTCATAATATAGTATATCGAAAACTTTTATGAAAAAAAGTCATAGTATAGTATGTCGAAAAATTTCATGAAAAAAAGTCATCGTATAGTATGTCGAAAAATTTCATGAAAAAAAGTCACAATATAGTATGTCGAAAACTTTTATGAAAAAAAGTCATAGTATAGTATGTCGAAAAATGTCATGAAAAAATGTCAGTATAGTATGTCGAAAAATTTCATGAAAAAAATTATAGTATAGTATGTCGAAAAATTTCATGAAAAAATGTCATAGTATAGTATGTCAAAAAATTTCATGAAAAAAATTATAGTATAGTATGTCGAAAAATTTCATGAAAAAAATTATAGTATAGTATGTCGAAGAATTTCGTGGAAAAAAAAGTCATAGTATAATATGTCAAAAATTTTCATGAGAAAATTCATAGTATAGTATGTTGAAAAATTTCATGAAGAAAAGTCATATTATAGTATGTCGAAAAAGTTCATGAAAAAAAGTCATAGTATAGTATGTCGAAAAAATTTCATGAAAAAAAGTCATAGTATAGTATGTCGAAAGATTTCACCGAAAAAAAGTCATAGTCATATTATAGCATGTCGAAAATTTCATGAAGAAATGTCAGCATAGTATGTCGAAAAATTTCATGAGAAAAATTATAGTATAGTATGTCAAAGAATTTCGTGGGAAAAGTCATACTATAGTGTGTCGAAAAATTTGCTGGAAAAAAAAGTCATAGTATGTCAAAAAATTTCATGAAAAAAAGTCATAATATAGTATGTCGAAAAATTTCATGAAAAAAAGTCATAGTGTAGTATGTCGAAAATTTCATAAAAAGAAGTCATAGTAACATTCATAGTGACATTCAGTAATTGTAAATGGTAACATTTACTAGTCAGTATATTATACATTTTATACAAGGTGAAAAGGTATTAGCATGATATAGGCTACAGTATACAAGGTTAAAAGTATTTCAGTTTTTTATTTAAGCAAGTGTATCAAAAGCATTCATCATATAAGTGGTGTGTAACAATATATACATACTTCGCGAAAGTTTATCAGCGTTGAGATATCCCCGCTGTCATCACTGACGTTGTTGCTGCAGTATTTATTCCTAGATGGAGTGTTAATGGAGCAGCTACAATGTTATCATAGCCTGGCACCGATCGATCCGAACTCCATTCAGAAAACAAGCATTTTAAAAGTTGTTTGCTTGTCGTCTTGCGGACACACTTGACAAAGCATGAATTCAGTCTTTTTACAAATCGACATCATGATGTCGTTGTTTCGGCATCATTTTGATCCGTTTATTGCAATTAAATCACAGCTCAATCTGTTTATTTTGGGATCATACCACAGTAGCGACGTGTGGCTTGCTAGATAGTCAGTGCAATTTGCTTCGTGCTTGATGTGAATGCACTGTAACACAATACGAAGCACAACATAACGTAACTTAAACGAATATAAACAATAGCACATACACAACAACAACACTATGTAATGTTACATTGAACCACTGACACACTTCCCAGAAAACGTAAACACAGAGCTGTTCTCCGCCTTTTCATTTTGACAGAGTAACGACCAATGAGAAAACTCCAACAGTCGTAGACTTTTTATGAAATTTTTCGACATATGAAAATGAATTTTTTTCATGAAAGTTTTCGACAAACAATAAAATTACTTTTTTTCAAGAAATTTTTCCACATGCTATAATATGACTTTTTTTGGTGAAATATTTCAACATAATATACTATGACCTTTTTCCTCAAAAATTTCGACATACTATACTATGAGTTTTTTTCATAAAATTTTAAAAATGTTATACTATGACTTTTTTTCATGAAATTTTTCTATAAACTATACTATGATTTTTTTTCATGAAATTTTCTACATACTACACTATCATTTTTTTCATGAAATTTTTCGACATTTTCATGAAAAAAGTCATACTATAGTATGACTTTTCATGAAAATTGACGAAAATTTAAACTGAGTTTTTTTTCCACCAAATTAATCGACAGACTATACTATGCCTGTTTTCATGAAAATTTTCGACATTCTATACTATGACATTTTTTTACGAATATTTTTAAAAATTTTCATGAAAAAAGTCATGTCAAAAATATTCGTAAAAAAATGTCATAGTATAGAATGTCGAAAACTTTAATGAAAAAAGGCATAGTATAGTCTGTCAATTCATTTGGTAGAAAAAAACTCAGTTTAAAATTTTCGACATTTTCATGAAAAAAGTCATACTATAGTATGACTTTTCATGAAAATTGACGAAAATTTAAACTGAGTTTTTTTTCCACCAAATTAATCGACAGACTATACTATGCCTGTATGACTTTTCATGAAAATTGACAAAAATTTAAACTGAGTTTTTTTTCCACCAAATTAATCGACAGACTATACTATGCCTGTTTTCATGAAAATTTTCGACATTCTATACTATGACATTTTTTTACGAATATTTTCAAAAATGTTCATGAAAAAAGTCATGTCAAAAATATTCGTAAAAAAATGTCATAGTATAGAATGTCGAAAATGTTATTGAAAAAAGGCATAGTATAGTCTGTCGATTCATTTGGTGGAAAAAAAACTCAGTTTAAAATTTCGACATTTTCATGAAAAAAGTCATACTATAGTATGACTTTTCATGAAAATTGACGAAAATTTAAACTGTTTTTTTTCCACCAAATTAATCGACAGACTATACTATGCCTGTTTTCATGAAAATTTTCGACATTCTATACTATGACATTTTTTTACGAATATTTCCGAAAATTTTCATGAAAAAAATCATGTCAAAAATATTCGTAAAAAAATGTCATAGTATAGAATGTCGAAAATTTTCATGAAAACAGGCATAGTATAGTCTGTCGATTCATTTGGTGGAAAAAAAACTCAGTTTAAAATTTCGTCAATTTTCAAAAAAGTCATACTATAGCATGACTTTTTTTAAAATTGACGAAATTTTAAACTGAGTTTTTTTTCCACCAAATGAATCGACAGACTATACTATGCCTGTTTTCATGAAAATTTTCGACATTCTATACTATGACATTTTTTTACGAATATTTTCAAAAATGTTCATGAAAAAAGTCATGTCAAAAATATTCGTAAAAAAATGTCATAGTATAGAATGTCGAAAATGTTATTGAAAAAAGGCATAGTATAGTCTGTCGATTCATTTGGTGGAAAAAAAACTCAGTTTAAAATTTCGACATTTTCATGAAAAAAGTCATACTATAGTATGACTTTTCATGAAAACTGACGAAAATTTAAACTGAGTTTTTTTTCCACCAAATTAATCGACAGACTATACTATGCCTGTTTTCATGAAAATTTTCGACATTCTATACTATGACATTTTTTTACGAATATTTCCGAAAATTTTCATGAAAAAAATCATGTCAAAAATATTCGTAAAAAAATGTCATAGTATAGAATGTCGAAAATTTTCATGAAAACAGGCATAGTATAGTCTGTCGATTCATTTGGTGGAAAAAAAACTCAGTTTAAATTTTCGTCAATTTTCAAAAAAGTCATACTATAGCATGACTTTTTTTAAAATTGACGAAATTTTAAACTGAGTTTTTTTTCCACCAAATGAATCGACAGACTATACTATGCCTGTTTTCATTAAAATTTTCGACATTCTATACTATGACATTTTTTTACGAATATTTTCGACGACTTTTTTCATGAAAATTTTCGAAAATATTCGTAAAAAAATGTCATAGTATAGAATGTCGAAAATGTTCATGAAAAAAGGCATAGTATAGTCTGTCGATTAATTTTTGTGGAAAAAAAACTCAGTTTAAATTTTCGTCAACTTTCATGAAAAGTCATGCTATAGTATGACTTTTTTGAAAATTGACGAAATTTTAAACTGAGTTTTTTTTCCACCAAATGAATCGACAGACTATACTATGCCTTTTTTCATTAAAATTTTCGACATTCTATACTATGACATTTTTTTACGAATATTTTCGACATGACTTTTTTCATGAAAATTTTCGAAAATATTCGTAAAAAAATGTCATAGTATAGAATGTCGAAAATTTTCATGAAAACAGGCATAGTATAGTCTGTCGATTAATTTGGTGGAAAAAAAACTCAGTTTAAATTTTCGTCAACTTTCATGAAAAGTCATGCCTAAAAAGTTTTGACTTAAAATTTTGAAAATTGGGGGGGGGACCCAAATTTTAAAAAAATGAAAGTTTTTTTCCACCAAAAAAGAATCGAAACCAAAGACTATACTATGACATTTTTTTACGAATATTTTCGACAGACTTTTCATGAAAATTTTCGAAAATATCTAAAAAAAAGTCATAGTATAGAATGTCGAAATTCTATACTATTTTACAAATTTTTTAAAAA